>CABFOW010002154.1:0-25430 GCA_902141385.1 Timema californicum
TTATGAGAAATAAGGATATAGACATATTTTTTAAACATTTTTCGTGTGTGTACACCACGTGGCTGTAGAACGCCCGTTTATGCATTATTATCCACCAGGAAAAGCGAAGTGTTAAAGTCTTTAGTTCATAAACACAATAATATTAGCCTTCTTCTGTAATTATAAAAAGACAATATATTTGATCAACCACGTGTTAGGAGGTTAGACGATAGGTAACTTTCGTAGATCAGAAGATATAACTTTAGAAACAGATTAAATTAAATATGCTGATTTAATTTCTGTCTCGCATAAAATCCTACAAATATTAAATATTTTTCTTGTAGCTGTTCAACCATTTGGTTGACACGCTACAGTGGGATGACCACTCATTCAGCTTTGGCAACCGCCACTTTCTTTCATAAGTTAAGATACTATTTTGAGTAATCTTGATACAATTTATAAAGAATTTTCAAATCCATAAATTTATGAATTCTTAAATTTACCGCCTTCCAAACAATACCTCCATCTTACTGTGAAACTTATTAAAATAACACATTCAGTTACTTCTCTACCAACTGAATTTAAGATTACAATTCAGTTGGTAGAAATCAATGTTTTGGGTTGGTCAAGTAATCACGCTTCACGTGCAGTATTAGTTTCGGTACGCAACCGAGGGAACTGCACTAGAGTCATAGTGGAGTCCATGCAAATAATATTCTTTCATATTTGCCTTTCGATCGATTCCTATTGTTTGTGTTTTTTAAAGCATTTGCTATGAACATAATTATAATTATAGCATAGTATAAGTATTCAAAAATATATTAACATTCCTTTGGACTGTCACTATTTGAAAAAACGTAACTATAGTTTTATGTTTAGATCAAAACTAATACTTTATATCAAACGTGGCATTTAGATTCACTTATGAATGTTAAATAATGTTAGCAAATGTTGCGACTGTCTAATAATGCCCTTCGTACAGTTTATTTTAGATCTATTTGGCTAATTAGACACTAGAGAGTGGACCTGAGCCTGTTAATTCCTACATACAACCCAACCATTATTAATGAGAACAAAGATATTTAGTTTGTGCAGAAAAAAAATGTATTCATTACTTTGTTTAATCAGTCGTAGGTTGTATCTTGATTGGAAATAAAACATTTAAATTCAAAATATTATATATTTTACTAACAATGGCTTATTTGAAATATATTATAATACTATATATAATTATTTTTCTCTATTATATAAGTGTTATAACTTATTATATCATAGAATGAAAATAACTAACCACAAACCGTGTTTAGATATTCACTATTACAGGCGTTAAACAGAAACGTAACCGGAAAGAATAACTTCCAATAGTGACTACATCAAGTGGGTCAGTTGCTAATTTTAGAATCTGTATCCGATTTTGTAATTTGTTCTTTTTTACAATGTACTATTTTTTATCTTTACACTCTTAGTAGCAACGCTGGCTATCATGAATTCAGTTTATATATATCCTAACAATATATCACTCATATTATTATAAGTTAATATAGCTAAGTCCAGGTTGAGTAATATTAGTAGTCATTATTAGATTCAGTTCAGCTACGTAAGCTAGGTTTTTGTATTTTTAATTATTTGGAAGATCGGCAAAACTTGTTAAGTTCAATACTTTGTTTTGATATGACTAACTTGTCTTATTTAAACATAGTTGAAACTGATTAAAAGAAGTCCCCAATCCCTTAAATGTAATGTATTATATTCTTATTAGGTTTGACAAACTTTGGATATTGTTGGTTTTGTTTGGTTGAGGATTAGGGTATTGTATATAATCTTATATTAACGTTTGGAAAACTTAAATATTTCAAAGCTTTGGATTCTAATCCTGTTTTCATATGAGTGTTTAGTCATTCTAACGGTTTACGTAAAATTGCACCAAAATATTATACTAATTTGTGAAATTTCATGTTGTTATCAAAGACTGTACGAGTGTTATACTTGGCAACTCCCTTATTAAGCCTAGATTACGTTAGGTTTGGAGTAGTTATGTTTAGGGATTATTGTCATATCACTCCCACGTGCGTTATGCTTGGAGCTGTTAGGTTTGGGGATTATTTTCATATCACGCCCAGGCTACATTAGGTTTGGAGTAGTTAAGTTTGGGGACTATTTTCATATCACGCCCAGGCTACGTTAGGTTAGGTCTAGCTCTGACTGACGCCCTCTCGAAATGGCGCCAAAAGCAGCCGCCCCTGTACTGGCACAATAGTGTACTATAAATATCAACATAGGTAGGCCTACCTAACTTTGAACGGAAACATTTTTAGAAAATTATGTTTAATATATTTTACAGAAAAATTACAAAAACAATTCTTTAAAAACACTTATGTGTATATATTTAAAACAATTAATTTCTTATTTTAATTTTTTTAAATGTCATTTTTCTAAGATGTGTTTAAAAATTATCCCTACTGTTGCAATCCGCTTTTTGATAGGTCTTACCGTTTAGCCACAAAAGACCTACAAAGAAAGGTCTGCACTGACTTTAAAGTGGCTCCACCATTTTGAATTTTTTGGGGGGGTTAAAGATTAAAATTTTAACCTTTTGTAATTGTCCCTTTGGTTACAGGCTAGAAGCTATAAATGCACCAAATTTCAAGTTTCTAGCTCATCTGGAAGTGGGTAAACATTAATGTCAGTGAGTGAGTGAGTCAGCCATGTGGCTTTATAGTAGTATAATAGTATATAACATACATTAAAAAACAACTTTAGAATTAAAAATTAAACTTTTTTACTGGTCAGAACTTTCGCCTTCATTTTGGTAAAAACAATATTAAAGAATATTATCTAACCACTTCATAAATAAATTGGGGTTTCAAAACGTTTTCAATGCTCTTAAGTCCTCTCGTTTACAAATATTATATTTGCAGTCGACCGCCAGTCCTTGAATTAAAAAAAGGACCTTTGTGTTCTAAGTTTTCTTTGTAGTGTGCTGTTAGAGTAAACTCATTTTTATGGCAGGATTAGGGTACTTAGAGACGGGAGAGGTCGATATCTGAAGCTTTCTCGTTGATAGCCGAGTGGTTGACTCGATTATCTCATATTTTTTATCTGACCTCTATTATATTCGAGTTTAAAGTGAGTGGTTTAAAAAATGCTCACTTGATTGTGCTGTAGTCACTGGGAACCATAACTAGCGATCCTAATGTTGAAGTAGTAAAGCCTCGAAAAGGAGCGCAACACGTTTAACCTAGCGTCTGTGGATCTATTCTTTTCTTGTAAGTGATTTAGGCTCATTTAATTTCCCCAGGTTTATCCCATCTTAAATTTTATCTAGTTTTGACACTCCTTTCATTTCCCTGTCAGTACCATTAACAGGAAAAAGATGGTCATAAATAGTTGATTCTGGAAAGTCGTTCCCACACCTTTACTCCTTTATTGAAACTTGTTGATCGATTTTTTTAAAATCATATTGTCCGTGATATCAAATATGCTGCAGACACCTGCCTTAGACCCTGTGGTCACCGAAGAGGTTACCATGGCTAGTAAGCAAATGGTTTTTAAACGATAAAAAGTTGCTTCAAAGAAGAAATGGAAGCCTGAATCACCAATTCATATTGTTTGTCGCAGCAAAATTATTTCACACCATCTGTGACTTCCACTAAAAGTTGGCTGTCAAATCCATTCAAGTAAAGATAGGTCTATGGGACGTATAAAAATGGCAAACATTTTAGGAAATACATGTTATTTTATAACCTCAGATTTTAAATATGTCTCAAAGTGGGATTCTAGGGAACGCGAGAAAAGCCAATGTTTTTGGAGTTTTTATATTAAAATATCTATTTTTTTGCCAAAGTAAATAAAATATTGCTCTGATAGAAACAAATCTTAATTTTCTTCATGTAGTTATATCAACAGATCTTTAATATCTGTTATGATCATAATAGCTTTACGTGATAAACATTTTAAATGAAGAATAAAAAGCTGAGATTAAATTTCAGGACATCCTTGACAGATATTCAAGAACTGTTGATATCACCACATGAATACAATTAAACTACATGTTTCAATTGGAGAAATTATTTTTTTTATTTGACCAAAAACATGTTTGCTATAAAAACTGCAAAAATTATACCGCCCATCGCTTGCTTCCCCTACATTACAATCTATCGAGCCCCTCCCACAGCCGATTAATCGGTAAATTAGATAATATATATGATTATGGAGGAAACATAAAACATATATTTTCAGTTTCTTGCACTCTTTATATGACAACAGTGAAATTTGTTTCAAGTAACTTTTTGATATTTAAAAAAAGTATGGTAATTGTGAAATTTTTAAAGCTCGAGGTAATTATTTTAGGTTTTAGGTTCCCACGAACCCCCCAATCCTCCCTCCCTGCAACGCTGTCCGTCTCTACGTCTCTCTGCCCACCCAGGGACTACAGCCGAAACGGTTTTGATCGATTCCGTCACAGCTTTATATTTAGAGGTTGTATGTTAATACAAGGTCATGGCCGAGGAAGCTTTCAACAAGAAGAGGTTACTGCTGACCAGTAAGTTGAGTTTGAAACTGAGGAAGAAACTGATAAAATGCTACATTTGGTGCTTCGCGCTGCTTGGAGCAGAAACTTGGACTCTCAGAAAGATGGAAAAGAAATACTTGGAGAGCTTTGAAATGTGGTTTTGGAGAGGACTGGAAAATATCAGGTGGATAGACAGGGTGTCAAATGAACAAGTCCTAAGAAGAGGGGGTAAGAAGAGATCCATTTTGGGTGTGATTCATCGGTACAAATCAAATTTTATTTAACACATCCTTAGGAGAAACTGTTTCTCCATAGCGTCATAGAAGGAAAAGTTGAGAAAAAGAGAAGCTTAGGAAGAAAGAGGATTCAAATATTAGAATACTTGAAGGAAAGAAGAAAATTCTGGGAGCTGAAAGAGGAGGTAGAGGACAGGGCACATTGGTGGTCTAAGTTTCACTGGCAGAAGAAATGGACAAAATACCTAATAGTAATAATACTAATAGTACTAGTAGATTTTTTTATTGTAGACCTTAAACTAAGCGTATTTTTCTTATACTACATGGCGTAATCCTTAAATTAAACTATACCAACCAAGTGGCCACCAATGTTAGCGACGATTATGCCAACATTTGTGGGTAGAGGGTGTCATGTCATCAGTAAAATGAGACCCCGGCCATTGATCTCAGTTTTAAGGACTGGATCTGATAATTATTTATCCAAGTAGCTCCTCAATTGTCTTCACGAAGCTGAGTTTGACACCGTTACAGACCTCCTGCTTCACAGAAAAGTTCTGGAAGCGCTGGAGATCAAACCCGGGTCTTCTAGAGCTGTATCCAGAAACTCTGTTAAAACGTGCATGTGGTAAGTGTATTGTTTAATAAATAACACCGGGACCTAAAGTTGTTCTGAGGGAGGGGGAAATCCTGTAACCGTCGTGGGCGTTGATGGGTCGAGACTAAATAGTTTCAGAAAACACTGTATTATTGCTCGAGGCGTGTTTATGTTCCGTCACAAAGCGACTTTCTTCTGTTCTACTCGTTATGTAAACGTTCAGGGGCAACTTTTTACAACACCTATACCAATGGGCTTGAACGTAAATCTTGAGGACAGTGTTCGCTTTCTTGAACCCACTAATAAAACGCTTGAATGACATTTCAGAATCTACTACAGGGAATAAATATTAAATTATTAGAAAATTGATATTTGATGATATTTTATACAAATAAATTGTTTGCCTTCCGTTTGGGTTATTTTTTAATATTTTTTTTAGTACTGTGACCTACTGCTGGTTCAGTTTATACGACTGCTGGTTCAGTTTATACGCATATGTACTAATTACGATGGTGAGTTAGGGATGACAAAGGTTTAATTTATAGGAAGTGTACCCACATATGCGTAGAGGGAGCAAATCTCCGTATCTCTTGTAGCATAGTCACTCTTCATTCCGTTCAGCTGCTTTACTCTGATGATGCTATGAGAGCTGACGTCATCCTTTTCTTCTATTAGGGGTGATATGTATGTAAGTGGCTTTTAGGCCGCGTCTCTTTATGATCTAATGTAGTGCGACCGTGCGCTTTGACGAATTGGTCATATTATAGTACCTTATTGAACAACCGATGCCTTCTTTCAAAGATTCTATTCACTTCAACGCGTTGGCTTTCCGGGTTGTTTAGAAAGTTTATGGACTTCGGTTTACAGTTTACCCATCCCTGTCTTCTACTATCACCCACGCAGAGGGATCTGTTGGCATAACAATCTTTTTCTTACACTTGGCCGGAGTATCTTCAATCCTAGAGGCAGTCAACTTCATATCTACTGTAATTAATATACGTCATGTAGAAATGACTTTTGATCGAACCCCTTTATTTGTCTGATCAGTTTTAATTACAGCTACCCTACTCCTTATTTCTTTGCCAGTCCTTGCTGGGGCAATTACAATACTTCTCACTGACCGAAATTTAAACACATAATTTTTTGAACCATATGGGGATGGTGATCCCATTTTATATCAACATTTATTTTGATTTTTTGGGCATTTAGAAGTTTATATCTTAATTCTACCTGGATTTGGGTCTAGCGCCTCAGGAGTTGGAAACGTTATTATATCCCACCTTTCATGCCCTGACCTTATGAAATATTTAATTCTTGGGCTATTGTATTTCCTTAAAATTCACAGTTTTCATTGTATGCCTCTAAATGAGTGTGGGCTGTGGATAACCCAGACACTTGCGTGGATGGCCGCATGGCCTAAGGCGCCATCTCATGCTTTATTAGACTGTTGTTGACAGGGAGTGTGACAGAGGAATTTAGCTGTGGTCAGTTTTTTTATTCAAGCTACATATTCGTCACTACAGGCTGGCTAGCTGTAGTAGCTTCATTTACCTTAGAGTCCAACTTAAGACTAGGACAGGCACAGCATCAAATCCCCTGGCCGTTAGTTTATCACTGTGAATGGGGGGAAACCCGCATATCACCAATGACATTTTTTTTGCCATTCCAGGAATTGAACCCGAGACCCTTGGCTCAGTAGACAGACACTCTACCAACTGAAATAAGGAGTCGGAATTTCTCTCTATTAAAGCATGTTTCTTTGGAATATATAGAAATAAGTCAAAAAGGCAGCATTAGATGCTATCACTGAAGACAATGTTCACCATATTTAATATATTAAGCCAATTGTTTCAGTTTCATAGTAATACTAAGAATATTTTATATTGTTGCTTTAATACCTTATCATAACAAGCTATTATATCTTATGTGAACAGAATGTGCTGTTATTCTGTACGCTTGTACAGTATATATTTTATTATTATAAAATATATAAATTCGTTTAATTTACCCCTTTAGCTCATACAGATTTCTACATTTACCTTAAAATTATGTAAAGTGTTTGGACATTTTATCTAGATATGTTAATAATTTATTAATGGTAAAATAAATTATTAACACCACCCTATATCGTCCCTCTGTGAAGTCCGCTCTAAAAGACGTATTCTCCAAGAGCTTGACTGAGCCACCGATCACGTTTTCAAATACTTCTCTCTCTTCACAATAGGTCGCCGTAGCATGGTGAAATATTATTGCCACAGCGAAATCTTGGATTTTTTGCAATATGCATTAAAATAAAGATTACAATATAAAGCTTGAAGTCTTAAACGTATGTTATTAGGCAGGATAGTGTTCCACACTCTATTTACATATTGGCTAAATGGTTGGAATATACGTTTTTCTAATTCTCCTTATACAGCTCAAGGAAATACATGCATTTAATTTAATAACAATTATTTCAAACTAATATTTTGATTTAAATCGCCGCGACTTCCCTATACATCTATATACTTATTAATTATTACACCATTATGTCAGGTATTAGAAAGGTTAGATATAGAGGAAGTGTATTCACTTTTACATGAAATAAAAATGGAAAAGTATTTAAGAAAAGATCACTTTCAGTACAACCAACAGGGGTCAAACCCAAATCTCCCCATCTTCGGAAAGTTAATACATTACAAGAGTAGTGCTTTAAACCATCCAGTCACCAAAACGGGTCCTAAGCTAACTAATCATAGACTGTCCCTTAACAATACATATAGTAAGTTGTATCAATTAGCAAATACTCTTTGAGAGATAAATTAGTAATACATATTTCACACAATGGATTAAAAATAATAAGTAGCCCATCTGTTATCATGTAGACCTTGATGAATGTGTACTAAACTTGTCTACAACATATAAGTAGTATTTATAGTGTTTCGACATGAAAAATCCCACTATTTATTATTATTATTATTATTATTAGCACCGCGTCTTACTACCCGTTCGGGTTATACGCACTTACGCTAATGTGTAATGGTAGGGTGATTGTGAGATGAAATAGAGGACCTACAGTTTAACGTGGAATCCGAACCACGGTGGAGACCTAGCATTCCCCGCATTCACAAGATGTCTTGTCAGAGGTGAAGGAAAGGTTTGGTAATCAGATAAATCTGTGCCGAGACCGAGGATTGAACCCCGGACTCCCAGCACATAAGTCCGACACCTTACCCCTAGACCGCCAGGTCAGCCTTATTATTCACTGTTTCCTAAAAGTAACGTGTGCATATTAAAGCTTCAATTAAAAGTTCACAGCAATCTGGTTTTAAGTTAGTTAACTTTAAATTATAGCATACTAGGTTAATAAAATGTGGTTCTAAAATTATTCAGCAAAAGTGTCATTGTCCTTAATGGAATTCTTCATAGGCAAGATAGATTTCAAGTTAATTAGTTACAATTCACAGAGTTCAATAAACCTTTAATTAAAGCGGTGATTAGTTCACTTTCAGTTAAAATCTAATAAATAATTAATATCTGTTCAACACAAGTCATGAAATTATAGTTTTAACAATATGTATATTAATCGAATTTATTTAAATTTTCAACGCTTTGCAATGTTGAAATTTTAAAATAATTTGTCACATACAAAGAATAATTTGCTTTAAATACATTATATTTGGAAAATTTACAACAATTTAGAAAGCAAATCCTTCAAAGTTTATATAATCTTAGTTTTAAGCGTACATATCTAAAAAAAATACAGTTGCTTAAGGGGGGACTGCGGAAGGAATTTAGGTTTTGGGAACGTATCTTGTGTGATGAGTTGCTTGGAGAAGGTTAGCGTCAGTGCTACGTAATGTTCTTATATATATATATATATGGTAAAATGTGCGCAATTGTTTATATGTAATACATTAGCATGTGGTTAAACCTTTAAAATTATAAAAATAATAGTATTCTCGTAAACTAAGTCACTAAAACCATTTTCATATATTCATACATCAATTAATTTGTAACTGTCACTTTTTATTTATAGTATAAACACTTCTAAAACAATGATAGTAAAATAATATTAACACTGAGTGTAAAAATTAGTTACATTTTCTCAAAGTTTCTTATTACGAATCTAAGAGGTTGTATCTTTAGGAAATAAACCAAAACTTACCTGGAGGGGGGGTTAAAAAAATCACTCCCTGGAACGCCAACAGGGGAACAACCTCTAGTCTTCTGGATCAAAGGGTAGCACTCTTTTAAATGCAAATAGAGCTTAAAAAAACTAATAAAATGTAATGTGACTGTTTCGGAAAACCTCTCATATATTACAAAAGTCATGGATGAAGTTTGTTTTCTTTAAAGAACTCTATGTACAATTTCCTTTTAATACTTCTTGCATGGATAATTACGCGCTTTCAGAAGTAATTTCTATGCACTACGTATTAAAACTTTCTTTCTCTAAAAGACCAACTCCGTTGTATTTAAAAGAGCCATGTGACATGCTGGCTCCCTTTACCCAATAGGAAGTTAGCCTTCACAACATCAGGCTGCCAGGAGTTCTTCTATAGTTAGTTTTGACACTGTTGACAAGGGGTCCAAGAAGCAAGGGGTAGGTAATATATAAGCAGCTTGTTCGTATGATTCCACACAGTACACAGTGCTCAGAATACAGAATAAAGTTATCTTGACACATAAAAAGAGTATTATCACCCCAAAAAAATGTATCACTTTAACATCAAATCTACAGTACCGAAAGTGTAATCATCTAAATAAATCGTGTGCAACATTAAAAGTCTTACTCATTTCATAAGAATAAGAATCACATATGATCAGATCACATAACCATGTAAAAGTGTGCAGTAAGGCATGTGCACGTCGTCATCATCATCATAGAACCCGGTATCGTTATAATTACTGCTCACCATAAGGCCTACACGAGTACACATCCTCAACACTTCAAGTGCAATCAGGTATCATTATAATTGATGCCCAATCACCGGGTGGATATCGTTATAATTGAGACCCAATCACGGAGCAAATATCCCAATAAATCCCATATCGCTATAATGCATACCAAACACAAAACGGGTACAAGGTAGGCAAGCAATAAAAATATTCATTATCCAATAGAATCCCAGCCCCAACATTTTTTTTATTTTACCAAAAAGTAAATACAACTGAAATTCAACAGCAAAACTTATGGATTTACATAATAAAATCATGAGGTAAAAATTATAACTAGAAAAAAAAGTGGAAGAGTTCATTAGAAAAGAAAGGTCCACTCGCAACTAACTAGAGGTAATTTAAAACTTAAGAGTTATAATTAAGGCACGTGAATAAAACATTAAGATCGCCTACACTGCATGCCATCTCTGAAAGAACTGCATGGCTACTATTGGGAAACACCGTTGTAACTCTTATGGTTTTCGTGTGGTAAATCTCCCTTTAAGTTGAGGTTGAGGAGAAACTTGAGAAAAAGCCAGTGTTTTTGCAGTTTTATTGAGGGATTATTTTTTCCTAAATTATGTTCCACTCTCCCCTCAGAGAAAATACAGGCATAGTTCTCCTAAATTCTTCCTCCATCATCCCTACCACAATAATGTCATTAAATTGTCATAAACTACGTGGGTAGTAATACGTGGTAAAAAATACTTTTGAGCTTGAGCGTATAGTTTGTTGAGGCTTAGGTATAATTCCACCCTTTTGAAAAACTAACTAAATGCGCCTATTTCTACCGAGTTTTAGTCAGGTCCACTATCCGTGTAAAAAAAACGCGTCTGGTGGCTCACAAATTAACAAGAACTTAATCATCGCTGTTTATAGAAACGTTTTTTATATAAATAGTTGACATGATCGTAATCACCGGCCTATTAACGAGAAACATTTGTATAACAAGTTGAAATGATCGTAGTCATCAGCGTATTTGAAAAATAAATTTGTCTAACAAGTTGAAGTGATCGTAAACATCAGCGCATTAGCGAAATACATTTGTCTAACAAGTTTAAATGGTCGTTATCACCAAAGTATTAACGAAATACATTTGTCTAACAAGTTAAAATGATCGTAATAATCAAAGTATTAGTAAAATACATTCATCCAACAAGTTGAAATGATTGTTATCATCAGCATATTAGTGAGATACATTTGTCTAACAGGTTGAGATGATAGTAAGCATCGGCCTCTTAGAGAAATTCATTTGTCTAATAAACTGAATTATCGTAATTATCTGCCTACTAATGAAATGTGATTTTTGTATAGTAAGTTAATCTAAACATAGCCATCACTAGGCTATTATAGAGATGTCACATATTTTTAACAAGTCGACATGAACGTAATCATCGGCCTATTATCGATATGCTATTACCCAAGTCGCTGATGTGGATCATCCGATCTTACCCTGACACCTTCCGGAGTTGATAGTGATTGTCGGTACGGTCCAATTAGTGCATGCACCCAGAGCAATCAAGGTACTGTTTCCAATTACTGCCTTCACCTTGGGCTACGTGATAATTAATACTATAAGACTTGGAGGGCGTCCAAAGGTGCTGAGTAGAGTAAGTTGTGTCACTAATCCTTGACTCTTGGGGAAAAGTGGTATAACGTAACAATATATTCTTACCTACCTAGTCCAAGCTAAACGTATTTAATTACTTCGATAAGGAAAGGATGATAAAGGTAAAGTTGAAAGAAAATTAACTCTCATTCGCGTGGAGGGAGAGGGGAAAATCATTTACGAAACAAACCTCCTTCTCCCGTATGGCCAGTATCAGAAAATGTATTAGTCTCCCATCAACAGAAAATCATACCAGATGAACTTTACGCTTATTCTCCGTTAACATCAATGTTGGTAGAGATTTTAATTCCTTTTTTTTTAGTTAGTAAATTCAACACAATTTCTATTAAAGGTTTAATCCAAGGCATGAAGATAAAAGGGGTATTTTAAAGGAGTTAGTTCGCATTAGTTTGTAGAGAGGATGGTAAAAACGCAGTATTAATTTGATTAGGAGAACCAGTTCCGGTGTATTATACCGAGATACTCTCACTCTCAATAGATACTTTTTATTAATTATAGTTTTTATATTTTTTTATTATTTAAAACCCTCAAACACATAATTTTTTATTCATCTTTATAGCTATATGTGTTAGAAGTATATCTAAAATAAAAAAAATTAATTAATTTTATGAAGGTTTTAAAGAGTAAGTTAAATTAAAGAATTAAATGTGTTTGAAAAATACATCTCAAAATAAATATAAAATTAAGTGTGTGAATGTTTTAAAATAGTGAACTAACTTTAGGAGCCATAAGTGATAGAAATACATTTAAAATAATTATAAGATTGAATATTAAAGGTTTTTAAATAGTAAGTTAAATTCAAGAACTAAAAGTACATCCAAATTTGTATTTTCATATTATATAAAAATATTCGCTAATTATAATTTGCTTGACCATCTAGTATTTTTCCATTACTGTCCGAATGTAACTTTTTTTCTTTTATTATTATGAACTGGGTTAAGTCAAATACAAGAAGTGTGAGCGTAGGTTTTTAATTTTATCTCGTATAGTGGGGGAGGTCAAGGTGAACTATCATTGGGGTTCCATGATATAGATATGGTTGAGAAACACTGCCATAGACTGTTCGACCACCGGTGCTAAGGGTGAAAATTAGAACAAATTTTGGGATCACTTTGGGGTGCTATTTAGGGTGGATTTTGCAATATTGTGGTGTCTCTTTAGGTGAGAATACCTTTCTCCCCTCAGCCCTTAAACAGAACCTTAAATAGCCTCAGTGTTGAATATAATTTTTGTTAAGCTAAAACAAGTTGTTATTTAAAACTAATAATAATAATAATAATAGCTGGCCTTCTTTCCCAGGAGAAAAATTGCTTTATTCAACTTTATTTCTAGCCAAATCACCGGATTTGTACAGTCCAAGTTTCATAGTAACGACCTTTTAGAAAATACAAACTAATTGTTTACAGCCCGGATTTATTTATTATATTATTAGTGTAATTTTTAGTATTAATAGTATACTGTATATCAAAATCTAAAGATGAAACTAATGTGAATTTGTGTGTGAATATCTGAAAACAGCTCTAGTAGCTTTTCAATCTGTCAGATAAGGCCCTCCATAAAAAATGGAACTGTTGTAAATGTTTAGCTACAGTTCATATTTTTGTGATTTTCGTGAAAATCCAAAGGTAAATAACGTTTTTTAACGACCTCCTTAATAACATCGAGAATCCTATCACGGTAACCGTATATAGTACATTCTCCAATGAACGTAAAATATATATATAGGAGGTGTTCGGTAACTCATAGCCTAAACTGCATATATAGCTTATTTGAACTAAAAGTAATACAAAATCCCTGGGCACTTGCATCCAGAAACATATGCTAATATCACTAAATTGTGTTCAAGTTTCGGCGTACAGCACCTAGAAAGCTAAGCTGTCAAGCATGCGTGTACAACAGGTTGCATAGGAGCTAGGCGCGCAGCACTGCACATGTAATAATGGCAAGCACTTGCTGTGATGTAGGACCGTTATTGATGACCCTCAGACCGTATTCAAATGTATATATGTACTGGTGTATTGCTTACTATTAACTGTGGTAAGTTATGCTACCGTGCTCCAAGATGTCGAGGTGTGTATTGCCACACTCCTAGCTCCTATGCAACTTTTGTACACGCATGCTTGAACAGCTTTACTCTCCGGAGTACTTTAAACACAATTTAATGGTATTAGCATAGCTTTCCAGATGTAAGTGTATAGGGATTTTGTTATACTTTTTGTTCAAACAAACCATATGTGCAATTTGGGCTAAGAGTTTCCAAATGCTCTGTATATAGGATATATGTGATTAGATGGAGAAATGCCACTTTTTATGTTTTAACTCCGGGACCAAAAACGACGAGTAGGCCATTGATTTCAGGTACAAGCCGGATTAACTTGGCACCGTTATCTGGAAGGTATAATAACTCAAGTAACTAGTTTCCATGGCATCCAAGAACAAGAAAAAGTTATCCGCCATGTATTACGCTAAATTATATCGCTTAATACATGAACACAACATTACCAATAACAACAACAAAATAAATTCGAAACCAGAGATGCGTGCATAAAGTAAAACCGCATTATTTGTTTATAAACATTACGTAGATTTAAAATTTGTATTCGTTCCCTCTAATATTAATTAATTATTTTAGCACCGCATCTTACTACCCGTTCAGGTTATACTCTTAAATACTAATTACACTAATTTGTTAGGAATTTGGAAAGTTGAATTTACAGGAAGTAAACCCGCATTTTCGTGGATGGAGAGTGAAATACCATTTAGGAAAAACCACCCTAGTTCACCCCTATTGAGATTTGATCCTCGAGCTCCCTGTCCTTGGCATTCTAGCTCAACACGAAACTAGCGCATTTGCTAACAATGCCACCTAGGCTGGTGTTCACACTTATTGTTTCCATAACTGACCAATAGGTTCATACCTCGTATTGGTGATCACAAGGATCAAAGCGTCTTTTTCGGCTGTATTTCTTGTAATTTATTTTATTTATTTTTAAAATCCACGTCTCATTACTCGCTCGGGATGCATCATTATTTACTAATTACGCTAAAGAGTATGTTGAGTATGTTGAATTTAAAGGAAATGTTCCTGTATTTTCGTGGAGGGTGATCGAAAAAATCTTACAGGGAAAAAACATCCCAATTACACCCGAATGGGATTCGAACCCCGATCTCCCCGTCATCTGAAATATAGTCTATTGAGAGATTGTAGGGTTAGACAATTCAACCAACGAAGCTGGTACATGTTTGTGATATGCTACAGGATTAAATAATATTTAGCACCGCGTCTTACTACCCTTTCGGGTTATACGCTTACAGGATTAAAACTACACCATTTTACTGAGGTGATTTTTAAATTATTTTGTCTAATATTCTACATTCAATTGGAATGAGGCCAACTTTATTACCATTTTTCCTTCTTCATCCCCACTCCTTTAGTCAATAATGTAACAACCCAGATTTATTACGCATGGTGGGAAGAACAAATGAAATGGAATGTAAAGGAATAGAAGGGTGAATTCAACCCAAAATAATTTTAAGAGGATTTAGGTCATACTTAGAAACACGTAACAATCGCTCTAGCAATAAAAACGATTTTTTTTAATTACCCTAAAATTGCTCTTTTCACAATCTAATCTTAAATTAATGGAAGATATTTAACTAAAAATTCTATAACATTTGAAAATAATGTTGTATCTGCAAAATATAGCTCTTTCTCCGTTAAATATATCAATATTGTATCCGAACACAAAAAAAATGTGTTTTATTTATTTTGGTTAGCACTAAGATGGGCCATTGAAGAATAGTTATATAAATTTAACAGCTTTCACGCCTGAATATTAATCTTGAAGTTAAATAAACTCTAGTTATAACAAAAAAAAATCCATAGAAAACATCCCATTACGTCATACTATTCGTCCAGGCTATAATTATTTAATTTATATAATGGAGTAGAGTATGAGGAAGATAAAGTTTAGAAGAAATGTAACCACATTTGTTATAAATAAAAGAGGGAAACCGTTTAGGAAAAAACATCCTCTAGGAATCCAACCAGAATTCAAGCTCCGACCTTGTCGTCATTGTTAAGTCTGAGCGGAGTCTTATATAATATGGTGACCGTTACCACTGATGCGCTTGTTTAAGTTATCACTCTATTTCTTTTATATGAGTGT
The DNA here is from genome assembly GCA_902141385.1 of Timema californicum. Classification (NCBI taxonomy): domain Eukaryota; kingdom Metazoa; phylum Arthropoda; class Insecta; order Phasmatodea; family Timematidae; genus Timema; species Timema californicum. Next base: position 16,043 of record CABFOW010002154.1, read on the forward strand.
GAATATCTGGTGCTCTTAAGTCAATTTAGAGCGTTTAGTAAGCAACGGAAAGACAAAATCATCCACACCGTTGGATAAGGGGTCTAAGGCGTAGGGCTAGGAGCAGGTCAGATTACTAGCGGAGAAGATTCGAATCGTGTCCAGATTCGCTTTAAAAAAAATAAGGGGGTATTCCTAGAGTGATTCGTGATTGGTTTCGTTGGTACCACACTACAATAACGTGGGTGAACTTAATTATAAATTTTATTCCTCACTCCTATCAATTGGATTGGAGCCTTTAATAACGCTTGGTTTTAAACTCCATGATTTAAAAAAAAATACAAACAAAAATCGTGTTAGTTTTTATATTGTAGGATTCTACGTTATCCTGTTTCGTGACAATCTAGTAATTTTTATTTTACTTTTTACCAAGACTAGAAGGTTACCAAATTTTCATAGAACTAGTCTAATCAGACACCTAGAAAAAATACTAGATCTACTTTCAAGTATTCATACGTCAAGTCATGTGACATACAGCTGTCAATTTTGATATATATTATCAATACCTATAAAATTATTATAATATTAATTCATGTAAAAAAAACTATCAATGTTGACCGCAAGAAATATATTTATATATTTTTTTTTTAGGTTCTTTCTAAGAAAATTGAAATAAATAAACTATAGCTAAGTGTTTTTAGAGAACTATTGATATTGTTTGTTGGAAACACTGCTCGCCGCTCTCTGTCTAGCGTGGGTGGTTCCATTGAAAAGTTTCGCAGTCTCTCCTTTATGCTGGCTTGTTTGCTTCTCAAAAGGCCGTCCTGACATTACCACAATCGCTGTATAAACGTAGACAGATACTAGGAATTAACCAGCCACGAAATAGCGGGTTGGATGTTGTAATGACATAGATTACTCTAGCACACGAACCCTCTATTCAAGATTACAGTGGGCCATATATATGTTTTCCAGTAAAGTAGCATTAATTATTGTCACTTTTTAATGAGTTATTTCACCTCCCCTCCCCCCTCCCCTACCCCCTACCCTTCATGTCTTAAACATTCTCAGGTTATATCATATTTTATCACCGTATATTACTAACCGTTCGGGTTATACGCTTATATAATAATCACGCTAATGGTTTTAGGGATTAGGAAGGCTACATTTATAGAAAGTGTACCTGAATTTGCTTGGAAGGAGCGTGTGAAACCATTTTGGAAACAGCCTCAGAACATCCGACCGAGATTCGAACCTCGATCTCACCGTCATCGGCTGTCTAGTTTAATACGAGTAATTTCTAATATACTAATCACGCTAATGTGTTAGAGTTGAGGAAGGTTCAATGTTGAGAAAGTGCGTCTGACTGTGCGTGGAGGGAGAGTGTAAAAAAGTTTCGTACACCCAACTGTTATTCAAACACCGTTATTCTCTCTTCGTCGGCAGTCCACTCTATTGGGAAAGTGACGCCTTAGAACATGCAGCCGCCGAAGTTGACGAGGAAGATAGAATTTAGAGAAAAGTACCAGCAATGTTGTGGAGTGAGATTGGGGAAACCATAGTAGTAAAAATCACCCTCAGTAAACCCATCCAGTATTCTAAGTCCCACCTCCCCATCACCGTCAAATTAGACTGGACAAGCCTAACCTTTTAGACCACGAAACCACCGGCATCGAGCTTAACGTAATAAGAGTGTGGTTTGAGGAACCTCACCAATATTAATTTGGAATTAAAATATGAATATATCAATATATTTGAAACATGAAGCAATTCATGTTCACATTTAGTCCTTGATCTATATATACATACAATTTTATTTTATTTTTTTGCTACCCTTAGTAGAGGTATTATGATCATCAAAAATATCGAATTCAAGATGTTGAAGGTCAAGGTTTCGTGAAGCGCTGAGACTGAAAAGTTTGATTTAGAAATGCCATTTGCCTCTATGCCTTTTTTTTATGGTCCTTCTATATGTACGTAATCCTAAATATTAGCTCAGTCGGCAGCGTGTCTGTCTACAGAACTAAGAGTCCTAGGTTCAATTCCTGGCATGGCTGAAAAATTCATCATTGTTGAATGAACAGCCTGGAGACTGAATATTGTGTCTGTTCTAGATTTTATTATTATTATTATTGTTATTACTATTATTATTATTATTATTATTATTATTAGCACCGCGTCTTACTACCCGTTCGGGTTATACGCACTTACGCTAATGTGTAATGGTAGGGTGATTGTGAGATGAAATGGAGGACCTACAGTTTAACGTGGAATCCGAACCACGGTGTAGGCCTGGCATTCCCCACATTCACAAGTTGTGATTCTAAATTTAAATAATAATAATATTTAGCACCCTGTCTTACTACCCGTTCGGGTTATACGCTTTAAGTACTAATTACTCTAATGGATTAGGAATTGGGAAGGATGAATGAGAGGAAGTGAACCCGCATTTGCGTGGAGGGAGAGTGGAAAACCATTTAGGAAAAAACCCTCCCAGTTCACCCGACAGAGATTCGAACCTCGATCTCCCCGTCCTCAGCAGTCGAGCTCAACACGACAAGCGCATTAGCCAACTACGCCACCGAGGCGGGTCTAAATTTAAAGTTAGTTTATAAGTCGTGTGCTGTTATAATCAGTAGGTTTTAAAAAATGCACGTTAAATACCTCAAATAAATTGAGAGAGAAAAAAGTCTGTATCTTGGCCTAGGGCACAGACAAATAATATACTCAGACACTCAACCTCCAGGTTAAAATGGTTGCGCTTCTTTTGTCAGCTTGAGTCCTCCACCACTAGGATCGCTGCGGTTAGTCCTATCATCACCCAGCAGTGACATTAACTGCTAAAAGCAGGTAAAAGGAGTACAACAAAACCCCGTAAGGCTGAGAGTCTTGTTTCTTACTTGTCTGTGGCCAAGGGCCAAAACCATTTTTTCTGATTCGTCTAAAGCTTGGTCTCTATGATGTATTAAAAAGCAAAGTGATTTTAATTGTTAATTACGGCTATTGCCACATCTAGATATCATATTCTGGTTTTTGTGGTTTTCGTAGCCATAGGGATTTTTAGAATCCTCTATCTAACCCTATAATTAAGAGTAGTTTAGTAAAGGGAAAAATGAGACCTACATTAGGGGACCAGTGGGGTCCATATAATTCTTAGATAGGACTATATTAAAATTGTTATAATTTATTTAATAAATTCAAACCTTAAATAAGTTGTAGCAAAACTGCCAATTTTTACCGATGGTATCAATGCCTATAAAATAATAAACGTATATTAATATTTTTCCGATGTTGGCAGCATTACAATATTTCTGATTGTTCTAAGCCTAACTTTATCATGGGATTCCACTTTGTATATTAATAGATAACTAGAGATCATAGTTCGATTTCCAGTTAAGTGTTAGTGTTTTATCATAAAGGGTTTTACACTCTTCCTTTAAGTGAATGTGTGTTCCCTATCCTTCTTATTGCTACCATATTAGTATAGTCAAGTCCGCATAGCCCTGAATAGTATACAAAGAGAGAGAGAGTATGTCATTATTTAAAAATACAAAAACTGAGAATTTTGATGGCTTTAATTTTTTTAATTTTATTTGTTAACGCTTCTTCTTACTACAAGTTTGGGTTGTACGCCCATATAATAATTACAGAAATGGTTTAGAGATTAATAAGGTTTGATCTAGAGGAAGTGCACCCGCATTTTCTTAGAAGGAGAGTAGAAAATCAGTTAGGAAAAACTATCATCAGCGCACCCTACTGAGATTCAAACCTCGAGCTATCCGTCACCGCCAGTCTAGTCTACTGCAAAAGTGACGCCTTAGATCTTGCCGCCAATGAAGCTGGTTTTGAGACAAATAGTTTGATATGCCATTGATATTTCTATCTGGGATTTAAACCAAGCTCCAATGTGTAATCTATTAATCCTGCCAACGTTTTTATTTGTTGCTTGTATCCATGATCTAGTCAAATATTTTAAAGCCTACAAACCACCTCGGTGGTGAAGTTAGTTAACGCGTTAGCTTCATGTTGAACTAGACTGTTGTGGATAGGGAGATTGAGGTTTGAATCTCACTCGGGTGAACTGGGGTGACTTTTCCACAATGGTTTTCTACTCTCCCTCCAAGCAAATGCAGGTTCATTTCCTCTGTATTCAACCTTCCCGATTCCTAGCCGATTAGTGTAATTAGTACTTAAGCGTATAATTCGAACGGGTAGTAAGATGAGGTTGTAAGTCTTATTAGAGCCAACGAACTTGGTGTATGAAACTTTTTTTTATGAATGACTCACAACTGTTTATATTGAGATTAAATATTATAGTAACGTGATTTTTTAATCTATAATATCTCTCCACATTTACACTTCACTCTTCTTCTCACTCTAGTCGTATTAAAATATATATATCAGAAAAGGAAGCGATTATGAACGAGAGAGACAGAAACACATCTCCCAGTTCCTGTAACGCTAAGGGTGGGAAATCAATATCACGCTGGCAAGCGGGGGCACCCTAGAACGGTTACCATGACAACACTGACGTCACACTCGCGTGACGTGCGCGCGCATCCACTCCTTCGATTCCGTTTCTTTTGTCCTTCGGCGGGGAGAGTTCTTCTTCTCTCTCTTTCTCTGCGTGAACTTTCAAATGGTGCCAACTTTTTGTAATCTTGACGAGTTTCAGCTACGCTTGAAAACTTTTATTCCTTTTTCTCTCTCTCTCCCTCTCTCTCTCTCTCTCTCAAAAAAAAAGATCAAAGTGGATGAACATAAAATTATTATTTTTTATATCATGAATAAAAATCTTCACGAATTGTTTATTTTATAAAACCTCCAATGATTATATTAATCATGAATCAGTAAATATATTTTTTTCTGGGAGGAAAATCAATATATAATAAATATAATATAATTATTATTTTTAATAACGAGCTGCGTCTTCTACTGTGTAGCTATGTAACGGACAGTGTTTGTAGTGACGAGGTCCTAGATTTGACGTGTCCTCTCAGCTGTGAATATAGCCCCCCTCCCCCTTAAGTTTGCACCCTCCTGCAAACCGCATGCATGCATATACACACCGACAGTCGGTTTTGAGAGATGGCCGGAGAAACAGCGCCTCTGATTGGCCCTACTGTCGCGTTCACTGTCATGGCGGCGACATTTCATACACAAGGCATTTCCTTGGCAACACAATTTATAAACGCAGCGTCTTAAATTGTTGTTTTTTTTTCATCCACACTTGGCAATTTTATTTAACTGCGTGTGTGAGTGGGTTCCGTTATTTTTAATTTTATTTATTTATTTTTTTGTAGAAGAGAGGTTAAAATTGTGTCGGTGTGTTATTTTATTTTTAAACGTATGGACTGTGCTGAGATCAAAATTGTTCTCATGTCGAAAAACAAAAGGATTTCAAGATTTTGTGTTTTTCTATGTTCACGCATAACGGTGTTTGAATAGCGGGAAAAACAAACAAAACAGAAAACACCTTTAAAATACATGGACCAAGGTACAGTAATATTGGTTTACTTTGTTAATAATTATTATTACCATTGGATAATTTATATGTTTCTTATGGTAGACAAAGAAGATTTTTAAAGCGTTTTTGATTTAAGTAGTAGTTATTTGCATTATACAATTTGGTATGCAACAGTTAGCTGGATAAGATCCATAAATCATATTTACAATCATGACTTGGTTGAAATGTTTCTATCAATATGATAAAATATCAATTAATCTCCTAAATTTATAAAACAAATAATATAATATCTCAAATGTTTCAAAAGATTTTATCAAAATATATTATTTTCTTAAACTATTTGTAAATGTTTATAAACCATGAACAAACCATATAAATGTAACACAACGGTGTATAAATATTCAAATACATTTTAGAATATAAAATTTGAGAGCTGGCCTAATTATTTGAATTACTGTTCAGTAAAAGAAATATTTAATAGTACTGCGTTAGGATTATCCAAAGCTTACAACTCATTCAGAGCTCTATACTTCTTTAAATAAAGATGGGTTGGCCAAGACTGCTCTATTTAAGCTTGGACTTTAAAATATATGTATGTGTGTAGTGTGTGTATATATTAGAGTATATTTTCTCATTGTCAGACTTAAAATGGAATAAACCAGCAATGCGGTAGATGTACGCATAGTAACGTGTGCCAACAGACAAAAAAAAAAGTCAAGAGGGATTTTTACTTTGAAGAAACGTTTCTTTCTTTATGAATGGGCTACAAGGTCTCTATTATATATCTGCCCTATCTTTTGGCATGATTAAAAGGTTTGGCTTCCATCCATATCCGCAGTAAATATTGGTTTGCCCGGGGTCCGGACCCTAGATAATAGACATCTTACAGCACCACCTCCCCGTATTGGGCATGGTGCCAGGTTTAACACGTCACCCTGGCTGGAACTCCCTATTGAACGCGGGGGAAAACACGGCTTCTTTCACACCCTACTACTTTTAAAAGATTTATTGCTCACAAAAATTATCATATAAATAATGTATTGTAATATTAAATATTTTCAACCTCTAGATTATTATGAATCTTTACTTTTTACGTAGCCGCCTAAACACTTAAAAGAAGTCTTACAATTCTATCTTTCCCCATCACATATCTATCTGTCTTTGTCCGTGGGGCTAGAAATAAAAAAGGTTGATGGATTTTGTTCAAATTTGATATTTAGATGTTATATGGTCACACCACAGCGTATTTTATTTATTTTGATTCACTCCCTCAAATTAAACTGACGTTTGAAAATTTAAAGCATACGGAAATGTCTTTAAAGATTTAGTTTAAAATGTGTATCTAGGAAGTATTTTATATGATAAATAACTACATTTCCATAACTTGGAGCTCAAGTGGCATGCTAGTGTTGTCTGGAAGAAAAGCACCAGTCCAATAAACCAACTCCTTGAATATATGTAACACTTCTATATGTAAATGTGCTGCACATAGTATACCTCAATAGAGAAAGGCGCTCCAAATGGCATGCCGGTGCAGTCTAGTAAAACAAGCACACAGTTTCAATAAACAAACCTCTGGAATGTATGCTACACCACTATACAAGTTGTGCTGCGCTGCACATAACATATGTCAATAGTGCAAGGCGCTCCAAATGGCATGTCGGTGCAGTCTATACTTCATTCACGGGATGAGTTTACCTCTGAAAGGTCTTTTTTCTTACCGATATCCTACTATATAATAGATTTCTGGTAGGGAAAAAAGTCCTTTTCCAGGTAAACTCCTACCGTGAACGAACAATAGTAAAACAAGCACCAATAAATGAACTCCTGGAGTGTATGTAACACCACTATGTATATATGTACTGCACATTGTATACACAATAGAGGCTTCCTCACCGCAGTATTTAGAAACCAAATTGTATATCCTCAGATTAATATTACACGTACTAAAAACTCCAATCTTACAAGCTTCCCAAATCATAAATCTGAATATATTTCCCGTTCATTCACAGTTTCACGGACATGGAATGTGCTTACCTTCACATTGGCCTGATCGACTTGACTGGGTTGGCTGCTTCCAAAATTTCACTCAAATAAAATGTTATTTCTAGACAAATTTCGTGCTTTATGCATATGTAAACATAGCATATAGAACTGTTTAATAAAATGTTGGAATGTCTGTATGAATTGAGGGGCGAATGGAGGTAATATAGCTATTAAATCTCAAATTTAGTTGGTTATTGTTACAATAAACTTGTTTAGTTTATGTTTTTACTAAGTGAAAAACAAGGCAAACTAACCTAAGCTTTCCCCGAAACTATCAAAATAAAGGTAAAAATAAATAAAAACAAAATAAACAAACAAGGAGCAGAAACTGGTATGTCAGTGTAGTCTAGAAGAACAAGCATACAAATCAAGTATATCTTATATTAATTTAGGGCTATAGAATATCTAACCTTATAACAAGTCCCAGTGTTTTTTTTATGTTGCGAAAATCCCCCACTAATTATATTAATAATTAGGCCATTTTTCCGTTACACTTACAATAAGCTCCTCATCTCTCGTAGACTTACCTAAGCTGGATTATACCGTGGGGAGAATATATTTCAACTTCATCAAGATTCGAGTCAGAGCCTTTCAGAATTTGCTCACTATTATCTAAGTCTTATCAACGCTCTTGACCTCAAACAAAAGATAAGTTATTCCAAATTTAAAGATTTTACAGAAATTAATATTTTAAAATAACTCCAAATCACAAGTTTAAGAACTATACATATTTTGTATTATATAAAATTTGAATAGATATTGAAATATATATATGAATATAAAATTTTTGTTTCAATATACATATATATGAATATACATTTTGGTTCAATATTTAGATATATTAATATACATTTTTATATGAGTACAAATTTTCTATTTCAATAGTTATTCGAATTGGATATAATATAGATTGTATGTATCATATATAAATTATATATATTATATATATGATATAATACAGTCCTTGATTTTCGAAAAACACTATTTATATATACTATTAACGCTAAGAGAGCAACAAATTTAAATAAATATTTTAATTAACTAACTTTTTTTATTTGTTTTTGCTTTTCTATGCAAACACCTTTATAAGTATTAAATCATATTGTAGTGTCTGATTAAAATAACAATATATTTCCAATTATAAATAACTCTTTTCAGTGGCCACGTGGTCTAAGAGGTCACTCTTGAAGTAGACCAGACTGCCGATGACGGGGAGATCAAGGTTCGAATCTCTGTCGGGTATAATGAGGGTGGTTTTTACAAAATGGCTTTCCATTCTTCATCCATGCCAATTCGGATACTATCCTATAAATATAACCGCTTTCATCTCTAAAAACCATTTGCGTAATTAGTACATAAACGTAAAACCCAAACCAGTAATAAGACGTGGTGCTCTCTCTTTTATATATATGGTGTTGAGATACTAATAGCCCAGACTGCAAATATAGCTATTTATATACCATTAACGCCGAGAGAGCACAGCTGTTCAAGCATGCGTGTACAACAAGCTGCATAGGAGATAGGCGCGTGGCACTGCACAATTCTAAATCTGGAGCATAGCGGCAGAACATACCACAATTAATAGTTTACAGCACACCAGAACATCTAGATATGCGAATACGTTCTGAGAGCCATCATTAATGATCCAACATTCCAGAAAGTACATCTGCAGTGCCGCGTACCTAGCTCCTATTCAACTTGTTGCACACGCATGCTTGTCAGCTGTGCTCTCCGGGCACTGTACGCCGAAACTTTGAACACAATTTAATGTCAATAGCATAGTCTTCCGGATGTAAGTGTACAGGGATTTTATATTAACTTTGGTTAAAACAAGCTATATGTGCAGTCTGGGCTATTACTTTCTGAACACCCTATATATATATATATATATATATA
>CABFOW010002154.1:25933-51296 GCA_902141385.1 Timema californicum
TATATATATATATATATATATATATATATATATATATTAGGCTAGCTGTAGTTATCCTAAACGAACATCAACGTGCGGCACTAGAAATGCTTTTTAAAATAATATCATAAATTAGCTCATCATTTATAATTGTTTGTACCCTTGAAATAAGGCCCATTGCTGCCACAGTACGTTACTTCCTTGTTTTTATGCAGTCTACAGCCACTACACACTTCAGTGGCTTAGTGGTCTACGGTGACAGATTCGCACTGCACTTAGCTGCCATTAAAGGAAATTTTCTGGAATAAAATTCCGGCCTTGTTCAATAGGTGGGATTGGGGGGTTATAAGGGTTCCTCATTGGATTTTTAATATGTTTTGCTTAATCCTTCTTTACTCCTTCTTTACGTTAGTGCGGGTCCAATTCCAGTTATATTGGTTTATTGGTTCCGCCTTAAGTGGATTCTTTCCCTCCCACCATTCAAATATCGTTAAATATCCTCTAAAATTCCTCATCGCCCTTCCATTATCATAATGTATGTATGCTTGTAGCTCGAACAGGTATTAAGACATGTTTATAAAGGATCACAGGGACAAATTACTTTAAAAATTAGGACTAATCGCATTCTCTCTTCTCTCAACAACCAAATAACTAAACCATTTGCACTCTCTCTCACTGGACCTCAAATTACTGCTTCAAGCCTGCCTCGGTGGCGTAGTTAGCTAACGCTCTAGTTTCGTATTGAGCTAGACTGGCCATGATGGAGAAATCAGGGTTCAAATCTCTCTCACGTGAACTGAGGAGTGGCTTATCCTAAATATTTTTCCCCTCTCCCTTCACGCAAATGTGGGTTCATTTCCTCTATATTCAACCTTCCCAATTCCTAACACATTAGCGTGACTAGTACTTAGCCTTATAACCCGAAGAGGTAGTAGGACTCTGTGCTAAGTATTATTATTATACCTTCAAAAGAGTCCTTCAAAGTCATGATGGTCTTGTAAAGCCTCGCTCACAAATAGACTGGACTGCATATGGCTGGGAGATCAAGGTTATAATCCCGGTTGGGTGTACTGAGGGTGTTTTTTTTCCTTAATGATTTCCCACTGTCACTTCACGCAAACACCTCCTCTAAATTCAACCTTCCTCCAACCTTACTCATCGGCGTAGTTGGTGCATATGCATTTAATCCGGACGGTTATTAAGATGTGCTAAAATAACAATAATAATGAGAAGATGGTCCTTTCAAGTCATGGATGAATAGGTCATACACTGAGATCTGATTACACCTAATTCTATGGTCCACTTCCGGGGCACACAAACAAAGCTACACCACCACCCACATCCTCCCACCCTTCTCTCATTGTATTGATTCAAAAGCGAGCCGCCACCGTGTTTACAGCAGTTTGAAACCTGTGGTGCGTAAATTCCGGGATTAGCACAAGAATAGGGTGGGCCACCGATAGATACCTTACTCATTACTGATACAGGATGTACAGTATAGATACATTACTCATTACTGATACAGGATGTACAGAATTGATACATTACTCATTACTGATACAGGATGTACAGTATTGATACCTTACTCATTACTTATACAAGATGTACAGTATTGATACATTACTCATTACTGATACAGGATGTACAGTATTGATACATTACTCATTACTGATACAAGATGTACAGTATTGATACCTTACTCATTACTGATACAGGATGTACAGTTTTGATACCTTATTCATTACTGATACAGGATGTACAGTATTGATAACTTACCCATTACTGATACAGGATGTACAGTATTGATACCTTACTCATTACTGATACAGGATATACAGTATTGATACCTTACCCATTACTGACAGAGGATGTACATCATTGATACCTTACCCATTACTGATACAGGATGTACAGTATTGATACCTTACCCATTACTGATACAGGATGTACATTATTGATACCTTACCCATTACTGACACAGGATGTACATTATTGATACCTTACTCATTACTGATACAGGATGTACATGATTGATACCTTACCCATTACTGATACAGGATGTACAGTATTGATACCTTATTCATTACTGATACAGGATGTACAGTATTGATAAATTACCCATTACTGATACAAGATGTACAGCATTGATACCTTACTCATTACTGATACAGGATGTACAGTATTGATACCTTACTCATTACTGATACAGGATGTACAGTATTGATAACCTTACCCATTACTGATACAGGATGTACAGTATTGATACCTTACTATTTACTGATACAGGATGTACAGTATTGATACCTTATTCATTACTGATATAGGATGTACAGTATTGATACCTTACTCATTACTTATACAAGATGTACAGCATTGATACCTTACCCATTACTGACACAGGATGTACATTATTGATACCTTACTCATTACTGATACAGGATGTACAGTATTGATACCCTACTCATTACTGATACAGGATGTACAGTATTGATAACTTACCCATTACTGATACAGGATGTACAGTATTGATACCTTACTCCATACTGATACATGATGTACAGTATTGATACCTTACTCATTACTGATACAGGATGTACAGTATTGATACCTTACTCATTACTGATACAGGATGTAACAGTATTGATACCTTACCCGTTACTGATACAGGATGTACAGTATTGATACCTTACCCATTACTGATACAGGATGTACAGTATTGATACCTTACTCATTATTGATACAGGATGTACAGTATTGATACCTTACCTATTACTGATACAGGATGTACAGTATTGATACCTTACCCATTACTGATACAGGATGTACATTATTGATACCTTACTCATTACTAGATGTACAGTATTGATACCTTATTCATTACTGGTATAGGATGTACAGCATTGATACCTTATTCATTACTGATATAGGATGTAGAGTATTGATACCTTATTAATTACTGATATAGGATGTACAGTATTGATACTTTATCCATTACTGATATAAGATGTACAGTATTGATACCTTATTCATTACTGATATAGGATGTACAGTATTGATAACTTACCCATTACTGATACAGGATGTACAGTATTGATACCTTATTCATTACTGATATAGGATGTACAATATTGATACCTTATTAATTACTGATACAGGATGTACAGTATGGATACCTTACTCATTACTGATACAGGATGTACAGTATTGATACCTTATTCATTACTGATACAGGATGTTCAGTATTGATACCTTACCCATTACTGATACAGGATGTACAGTATTGATACCTTACCCATTACTGATACAGGATGTACATTATTGATACCTTACTCATTACTGATACAAGATGTACAGTATTGATACCTTATTCATTACTGGTATAGGATGTACAGCATTGATACCTTATTCATTACTGATATAGGATGTACATTATTGATACCTTACTCAATACTGATACAGGATGTACAGTATTGATACCTTACCCATTACTGACACAGGATGTACAGTATTGATACCTTATTCATTACTGACACAGGATGTACAGTATTGATACCTTACTCATTACTGATTCAGGATGTACAGTATTTACCTTACTAAATATCAGTATCGGATGTAAGGTATTTAAACTTTATCTAATACCATTATTATTATTAGCACCGCGTCTTACTACCCATTCGAGTTATACGTACTTACGCTAATGTGTAATGGTAGGGTGATTGTGAGATGAAATGGAGGACCTACAGTTTAACGTGGAATCCGAACCAAGTTGGAGTATTGGCATTCCCCACATTCACAAGATGTCTTGTCAGAAGTGAAGGAGGGGTTTGGTAATCAGATAAATCTGTGCCGAGACCGAGGATTGAACCCCGGCCACCAGCATAAAAGTCTGACACCTTACCCCTAGACCGCCAGGTCACCATTTAGTACCAGTATCGGATGTAATGTATTGATATTATACTCTTATTTAACGACAAGTATATGTATCAATTTCGAGAGATTAAGAAATATACTTTACCAGGAAATAATATTTTAAAGCAGTTATAGCAATCCGAGGCTTGAAAGCATCACGCGGCCTTTTGAGGTGTTTATTGCAGCCTTTTCGAATATTTGGTAAATAATTATGTATATTCATCGTTCTTAATTTCTTTACTCTCAATTAGTGTGTAATTTAACTAATTAAGATTTTGAAAAAACGTTATTTCACATCATTATGTTTAATAAATTAACCGTTCTTATTGATCGATCTATCTATCTATTCGTGGTTAGTGCACGATCATATTATTAATTAGTAATTATAAAACAATACGAGCCCGCGGCACAACGTCAGCTTCATTAGTAAATATAGATTTAGTTTCGCTCTTGTGCTTTGTTGCTATTTTAGGAGTCCAGCGTAGTAATTAAATATGTACCACAATTCTTTCTAACCGTTCCAAGTGTCCAGAAAAACATTGCTATTTCTAAATGTAAATTTTCTATAATAAATAAATAAATACTCTTTTTTATTCATACCTGATTTTTTTTAGTAAAAAATTATTCAAAATCAAATACATCTTTATTTTAATAATTCCATTTTACCTTATAATTTTTTCACATTATAAAGGTTATGATATGGCTTCCACCGCACGAGCCTTGAGATGAAGAGAAACGAACTGAAAGTCTCCAACCAATTGGAAAAAGGAAAATAGAAATATTGGAGCTTTCCGACTGGTCATCATTTACAATCCTGCCTTTGTTTATGACAGAGTAATTATTATGAACTCTCATTCAACAAACTAACCTAAGATTATGAGGTATCATGAATCAACTTCAAAATCAAGTGTTTAGTTAGAAAATACTTTTTTTTCATAGAAATTATATATATATATATATAATGTAGTTTGATGAAAATCTCGGTTTCAGTGTGTGAAAGGACTATAAGTTATTATGTTAAATATAATTTTACTACTAAAAAACTATTTTTTTAATCAACGAAACAAACAATATAAGCCAATGGTCCCGTAGTAGATCTCAAAGGATTTTATTTCTCTTGGGTAGATCATTAGATCAAAAAGTCTACCCACTCCTGGTATACAGAACAATTAGACGCTCTATGCTGAGGAAAGGGATGGAAGACGTGGTGACGTATGCCTGACATCTGGTGGAGCTCACCCGAGTGACATTATCCTCAAAAAAGTGAAAAAGGGTAGTATGTAGCTTGTTTTTATTTAGCCAGTAATTTATTTTTATTTTTCAAATAAGTGTTATTTTCAAGTTACTAATAGACTAATTTTTCTGAACCACCTGTATAATATATAATTTTGGCATATTTAACGTACATGAAAGTGCGACCTCAAGAGGGATCCATGAAATAGCACGTAGCCTTGCAATGTTAAAATTTCCCCACCCCTGTTTTAAAGTGTGTTTTTTATATTTACTAAAGTGTTTGTAACTTTTTTCTATGAAGAGTTGGAATATTTTTACTTATCTAATAACCCCAAATAAAATTATAGCACTATAATAGTGTTTTCATATTTTATAATTAGTAAAAGTTAAATGGTTCGACCACATATTTTTTTTAATAGTCGTTTATTTTAATTGTGAGCCAATCCCTGTGTTTAGGAACAGTCTTGTTTTCAGAGGAAGAGCCCTTTTATTCAATTAAAACATGTGTTTTCAGAACAAAATCTATACCATTTTACTGTTTTAATAGTGTTATTTTTAGGTATTGATAATATATATGATACGTGTCAGCTGAAAATTACAGGACTTGACGTATGAATACTTGTAAGTAGATCTAGTAAAGTGCCTATCTTTCAAATAAAGTTACTCCTATGGAAATTGGATTTTACTCACATGAGTACAAGAAAACTAAACCAAAGTATCAGAAAAAAGTATGAAGGAAAGTATGGATAATTTTCCCTCAGTCCTAGCTCTGGAACCTTCCTTTAATAATACTCATGTAATTACATATTTATATCTTATGTGAGCATAAAGTCTTGGCCAACATCCATAACTTTCAGAGTTCCCCAGCCATTTTTTTTAGTGATTTGGTTGGTTTGAATCTTAATGGGGGTCCACATTATTTAGTTTTTACGAGGGGCAGATGGGTTACAGGGTTAATAATCCTGGCTTAACTTGAAATTTTATCCACGGTATACTTGGAATTTTCTGACAGGTGAAAATATACTAAAAACAATATATTCTGTTACTTAACATGATTTTTTAGTCGCTTTTGCAAGTGAATTTTAAATGGCTTTACTTGTCAAAGTGACAGAACATGTTCTCGAGGTGATGGAATGTCACATTAACATTTAAACTGTGAGAAAAAGCCAACATCACCATGAGCTAGTTATATCCCTTCTCTTGTTGCACTTTACCCTTTATATCCAACCAAAGGGTTATTAATATTCTAATTTAAGGGGTAATATTGAATAAAATAGTTGTAAATTGTGAATAACAAGATAAAAATAAAATAAAAACATATTTGGAAAACAACCCTCTATTTGTAAGAATTCAAACACCGAATTCTCCGTCAAAGGCTACCAAGAGAAGGCAATTAATTATAGTGCCTTAGGCCATGTGGCCAACGTGTAGATAAATTAATTTTTAATGGAAGTAAACTTTACTCGTATTTAATTTTAACATTAAAAAAATAGTTTTTATTGTAATTTGCCTTTATTTAATTTGCATCTGGTCATCATTAGGCTTGCAACACATGTTTAATTGGTTTGTAATCAAATATAATAATTGAAAGTGAAATTAATTTGTATCAACATTCCCTTAAGGATATTATTATTACATTTATACGTAAAAAAGGTTTTTTTCAGTAAAACCGTTAATAATGAGATATTTGTGAACGTGAGTTCTGATTACGTTCTAGTATTCATTTATTGAAATACATGCATTATTATTATTATTATTATTATTAGCATCGCTTAATAGCTGCTTGGGTTATAAGCACTTATGCTAATGTGAAATGGTAGGGTGATCGTGCGATGAAATGGAGGACCTACAGTTTAACGTGGGGTCCGAACCATGGTGGAGGCCTGTTGTTGTTGTAATTACTACACATCTTGTCAGAGGTGAAGGAAGGGTTTGTCAATCAGGAAGAAATGTAATTGTAGTTAAATGTATGTCGATAAATGTTATGAATGGGAAACTTGAAACTAAGCATAGTAATAATATACTTCTCACGCGATTGTTAACGCTATGTAAGGTGTGAGGTAGACACTAAACTGTGTTGCTTGTGTTGGGGAGTGTGAGTTAAATTTCGGCTGGGATTGCTGGGTATAACTTTCCACTGAGATTTTCCCATCCTCTTATTATATAGCATTAGGAACTTTAAAGTTCATTTATGCACTTACAAAGGTACGCCACCTATCTCTATCTTGAGCTAATTCTATTCAGTCCACCTCATTACACCCTATCTCTATCTTGAGCTAGTTCTATCCAGTCCAACTTATTACACCCTATCTCTATCTTGAGCTAGTTCTATCCAGTCCACCTCATTACACCCTATCTCTATCTTGAGCTAGTTCTAATTCAGTCCACCTCATTACACCCTATCTCTATCTTGAGCTAGTTCTATTCAGTCCACCACATTACACCCTATCTCTATCTTGAGCTAGTTTTATTCAGTCCACCTCATTACACCCTATCTCTATCTTGAGCTAGTTCTATCCAGTCCACCACATTACACCATATCTCTATCTTGATCTAGTTCTATTCAGTCCACCTCATTACACCCTATCTCTATCTTGAGCTAGTTCTATTAAGTCCGCCTCATTACACCCTATCCATATCTTGAGCTAGTTATATCCAGTCCAACTCATTATACTCTATTTCTTTCAGGTATATTTGAATGTTATCCTCCCATCTGCGTCTAGGTCTTCCCAATTATCTCTTTACACTGGGCTTGCCAGTCAATACCCTCAGCATGGTTCTATATTCTCCCATTCACGCTGCATGTCCTGCCCAACATAATCTACTATACTTGATTATCCTAGCATTGTATTGGTATGAGTATAGGATATTTTACCCATCATTATGTACCTCCTCCAATCCCCAGTTATCTCATCCCTTTTTGGATTAAATATCTTCTTAAGCACCTTGTTTTTGAACATCCTAGATTTGTTTTTGTCATGTAAGATAAAGAAACCAAGTTTCACACCCAATAAAAACAACGGTTAATGATGGTTTTGTATATTCTGAGTTTTACATTCCTTGAAAACAGGCGAGATGTCAACGAGTAATAAAATGCATTTCCCGACTGTATTATTTTTAGGGGTCGGATTTATAGGCACTAAAAGTTTTTAAAAAGTCAGGCAAATAGGCACTAAAAATCTCAAAAATAGGCACATAAACAGGCATTATAAAGAAAAAAAATGCAATAAATAGGCACTAAAAAGAAAAAATAAGCACATAAATAGGCATAGTAGTGAAAAAATGCACAAAAACACTCAACTTTTTAATATTAATTCTTAGAATTTAGCATACACTTTCCATAAACACAAATTAATTACCATTAGAGTTAATTACCAAATACTTCTCAAGATTTTCAAAAGTAAATTTTGTTCTGTTGTCTGACAAAATGTTTTTATACTGTGAAAAACTTATCTCTACTTCACATGAAGTCATCGGGCAAAACTTCAGACAAACTATCTCTGCTGAGCTAAGATTGACTTCTGGGAGTGATTTAGTTTGTCCTTCTAAGATGTCTGCAATACTTGCCATCACTTTCCACCCAGGTTTTTGCTGCAATACTCTGTTAAATTTGTCGACAATGGCTGTGCCAACTGAAACAGAAGCCTGATTCAGGTTTTCTTCTATTCCCCGCATTATCTTCCCAGCTTTCACAAGAGGCAAACCCCTCTCTTCTAAAACTGTGATTGTTCCAAGAAGATTTCCAAATTTGCTTTTTAAGTATGCAAGGTCCGCACTGACACTTGAGCAGGAGATGGCAGCATTTTCTTCTGTAATGGCGACCGCTTGTTCCTCCTCAAATATTTGGACTACCTACAAGCAAAACGCTTGGTATAGCAAAACTCGCCATTCTTTCAATATATTGTGTTTTACAAGTATAACTATTAAATTTAAAATATGTTTCAATAATGTGGAAGGACAGGTGAAATCAATAAAATTATTGGTAAGTACTCACTGCAATTTTAATTAGTCAACACACCTAAATATAGTGTATTGTATAATATCTTTTGAATGTCACCATGGTGATCTGCGTAGTACAACGTAGCATGAAGTCATGTATCCCAGTGCGTTAACACTCGCTGTGGTGGTAAGAGTGTGTTGGGCAGGGCGGCCTTAAATGAGAAGATTTGTGATGGCGCCTTCAAAAACACTTTCTTGATTGTAGAAATAATAGCGTTAACATTTGTAAAATGTGATCTAATATCTTCTGCAACCCTATGAACAGCACGCGCCAGACAAGTGACGTGAATTAGCTTGGTGTAGAATACTATTTAAGTTTGCAGAAGCTTTCAGCATGTAGGCCGCGTTGTCTTTCAGCAGCACCGAAAACCTTTTATTGTTGTTTTCTGATGGTCACAGGACACCTAATATAAACAAATTAACTGATTTATAATTCTCATTTTTACAGGAATAGCACCGCAAATCATTAAATTAACACATTATATCTTGTGAAATTAAGTTATATACTTACGCAAAGCATCACGGACAACTATGGCAAGTTTTCGAGCTGTTAGTTGCCTCAAGCATCTTTGAAACAACCAAGTCAGGTTTCTCAGGACCCGTAGAGTCTAGTTTTCCAACCACAACAATTTGCAAAATATCTGCCACAGTGGTCAGTGTAACAGTGTAATATACATAGCCACTGAATGAACTGACACTGCTGTGAGCTAGAAGAAAATATTTGTCGCCAGTCTGACCCGACTGAACGTATCAGACCACTGAACACATGTGTCTTCTACGTAACACGAGTATCCACGTGAGGTGACTTAAGGAGGGGGAGGTGGGGCAGCCGCAAGTATTTAGAAAGAAAAAAAGAGGTGGGAGGAAGAGAAAGATATAAAAAAAGGGAACTTTAAGGCTCCCATTTGTAAAATAGGCACTAAACACCGAAATATACATTTATAGGCACTATAAAAGTTAACACATTATCTTCGCAATCCTCGAAAATAAACCTATACCTCAAAAGCCTACTTTTCAAATTATAGGATTTAAAAAGGCATCTAGGGCAAAATCCGCCCCCTAATTATTTTCCTAATTTCCAATCTAATACTGTTATTTCTAGTTAAAAATTTCCCTAATTATTTAATCTCATTACCTGTGTACAAATAGTAATAATAATACTTTGTTCTCAGTAATATATAAATTATGGACACCAATTTTGGTTCTCTGTGTGATCATTAAAATGTATCTAAATGACCATTATTTGCATATAAAAGGACAATTAATAGATTTTGTACCAAAAATTAATTTTTGTATGTAAAAAAAGTGATTAAAATTATCACAATGAACTTTTTTAAATGTGTATATTCAATTAAATGTGCTGGTAAAAGTTCGTGAAGACACTTCTATCGCGCTATTTCGGTGCCTCTAGGAGTAAATAATTGAATACAGTTCTAAAATCCCATGAGTCATCTCGTTCATGTTTCCCCCAGACTTTCATTCGGTCTTCCCCGCCACTCTATCACAAGTAGGGGGTGTTCTCGCATGAAATGAATCAATGAAATGGGTAGTTTGAGGGCGACCGGTCCCTCTCAGCTTTAGGGGGAGAGGGGGAACTTATGTTTGATACGACTTGTCATCGGCCGGGAGGGTTTTCCCCTTTTGACAGCCTTCGTCTGATATTGATCTTGCCTGTAAGAAAGTCCTTGCCCTTCAGAGCTTTACCTTGTACCACCCGTATTTATAATGCAGCCTCAACAAGTGGCGGCAAACTTCTCGGCAAGGAAACAACAAATACAGACAGTCGGAATGGAGAGGTACAATCGAATAACTCACCTGTTGGCCTTTGGCTAGAAGCGTCTTACTTTTCTCAGAAATATATTTCTCATAATATAGATAATGTTGAACATATCGTGGAGTAGAGATGAAATCAAATACATATACGTGAGGAAAGTCAAATGAAGAAAGGAAACTTTGGAAAGATGTACAGCAAAGAAGAGTTAACATGGTAGTACAAATACTGAGTCATGATCGATTGACGAAGATAATAATTGAAGGAAATGTGGATGAGAGTAATCTAAGAGAGGGACCGATACTGGAGTTCATGAATCAGATAGTGAACGATGTTGGCAGGAATAGGCACAAACATATAACAAATTTTACCCAGGAAAGAGTTGAGAACTGAAGTAAATTAATAACAAGAGTGTCTTTTTTTAACGTATGTCACCAGAATTTGTCAGCTAAGCGACATTGCTGGTCTTCTACAGGTAGTGGCAGATGTAACTGTCTTCTGGGCTTAGGGCACCTTGTAGGTGTGGTTACTTCGTCCGGATGAGATGATGTTGTCTTAATAATATTTGTCATGTGTTGCCAAAATATTAAGCCTAGTTATCTAAGCCATGACGACCATTGAAAGAATTCCTCGTCGGAAAAAGTCCATATGTAACCACCAGGAATCGAATCCAGGTCCTTTAAATTAGTAGAATGGAATGTTGAACACTAAACCAAAAGGCCGACCGCAATATTGATTACCTAATTATCATGATAGATAGAAGTACAAAATTTCCGGTAAAAAAATTTTGAAGGACTAAGGAATGTATTCGAAAAGTCCTTAATTAAAACGAGTTATTACCGGATGAGAAATCACCAAAGTAAATTTTCTCACTTGTCCAAAAGTCACTTGGTTTGTATTAAATCCAAGCATAAATTCGAGTGTTTTGTAATTTTTTAGCATATCTACAGCTCAATCTTTTTTTCCTTAGAAACCTCTAGCACTTTTTATCGTGAATCCAGGTCTATTAGCTTCCATACAGTAGCCCCATGGCTTCTTTGTTGCTGAATTACAGTTCACAGATGACTTCTGACCGTCAACATTTAGGAATATACCTAAATATTGACTGTCAGAAGGGACAGCTGCTAAACACATGTTTTTGCAGGTCATTTGGTTCGGCGTAGGGATACATTATTTGGTCTGGTAACTTTTCAAAGCTGTCAGTCAGCACCAAAGAAGCCATGGGGCTACTGTACACTCACCGACTAACGTAAATTAAAAAAAAATCATTCAAATATTGGTAGTCTACGAAGTAAACACTTTTTTTTATGTTTGGTAGAACTCAATATATTGTAATTTATAAAATGGTGGCTCGTATTTGAATATTTTTGAAATTATAATTTTTTGGCACATCCTTGGAGTATAGGCTTTCATTAATATTTTTAAAGTAAAAAGATTACGTAAATCTCAAGGAATAATTTCCATGAGAAATCGTTACACGCTTTATATATATTTATTTCGGGGTATTTACATATATGATCCACAGCAGACCTAAAAACTCCGACGTTAGAGAACCTTTTGCATTCAACCACCAAGCGCTGTCGTCAATCCGTGAAAATGTAATTTCTTTTATTGATTTGTTGTAACTCATTTTGATGATGTTTATGATATAAAGCTGTTATTATTATATTAAATTAATACGAATCATAAACTATAAAACCTGTGGTTTGTCGATTGTATTTTTATTTTTCAATAATAAGTTTTCTTGAAAAAAATAAAATGGAAAATTTTACATCTCATTCAAGAGAAGATATTCTAATTTTGAAAATCTTTAACCTCGGGATCTTATGATATACAAACTAAAAAAGTGGGTTTTTACAATTCTGTCAGTCAGTCTGACTACCTGTCTCTTTGTATTTGACTCTACAGTTGAACCGGTAGTATGAATTTTGTTCATATTTCGAGGACAAAATTGTGAATTTAGTTAGGTATAATTCTAAAATTAAGGGTATTTTTCAAAAATTCAAATTTAAAAAAAATGGATAGACAATATTGCTTAAAATTTATCTCTTTGGAGTGTTTTATATTTCAACTAATACTTTATAATTTTTTCATAGTAAAATGTATTTAATAATAGTTTATTTTATGACTGATTTCAAAAGTAGATCTAACACTTGATTAAAATTGGGTATCTGGGAAGTGATTTTATTCTAAATCATTGGAGATACTGATAACTTATTTTTGAATATTTATATCCTAAGTTATATTATAATAAATAAGAAAGCACTTAACATTTGTTTGTGCAATTGGGAATATCAACAAAAGCTATCACCAGCATGGTAACAAAAGTTTTGTTTGGCCCCGATGGTTTTTGATCTTCTATCATATACACAAGAGATTGTTTGGTTATCAATGTGATTTTTCTCCTCTCTCTAAGAGAGTGGGCCTTACCCTTCGTTGGGTCATTGACCCATTTGAGAATCTGGCAAAGGCCATGGAGCCCCTTCACATAAAAATGCACGTAAATACATTAACCCAAATGTTTGCATACAATTTACTATAATGGAGTGGAACATGATTACATTCATATGGACATAATGTAAAAACAATCTTTTCAACAAATTATGTTCTCACTTTTTCTTATAATCCAAAAAATTAATGATCACTTTCTGAGGTTAAATTAATCAAAGTTGTGCAAATAAAATGTGAACTTAAATTCTGTTAAAAAGTTAAAGTTAATGAGAATGTGCTGTAGGTAGTTTTTTCAAAACTTTTATCAAGTAAAAACTATTATGTATGTCATTACGTGATAACTGCTGCGATGTATTATATATTTTCACCGGATTCACAGGACGCCTGCAGCCCATTTATGATCCACATTATGAAAAACCTGCTCTATGAAACAGGTGGCGTATATATATAAAAAAAAAAATCCCTGCTCACACGCACGATAAGATAGATTCATATCCCTGATTGCTAGCTAGCCTCCCTTTTCATCAGATTATTATTGTTGGCACGTTTCCTTTATTTTTGCCCTTCTCATCTTGGCACTTTGAATTAAATATTTAAGGGGTATTCTTTGAACTACATAACATTTTTTTCTCGCCATTTTTTAAGCTCCCTTTCACCATTTAACACCAAGTAAACATTTAACCCAACTACCTTCTCTCCCCCAAACTGTGTTACGTAATTTTTCACATCAAGATTGAATATCATTATTTTAAGGGAAGCTTTTGTGACACTAAAAGAGAGACTTAATACATTTGAAAATAAGAAGCTATTCATAAGTATGTCTACTAACGGTGAAAGCGTAGAAAATAATATTTTATTTACAACATTAGAATGTAATCATAAAATTTGTGTTACGTAACACTGTGTTGTAGCCATCCTCTTTCATGTAACACTATGTAAACATTAGAGCTACCCCCCTTTCAACAGTCTTACGTGGTTTATGGATGCCGAAAATATCTAAAAGTTGAACTAAATATCACTAGAATTTTTTTTTTGTAAACATATACGTCCAGAATCTTCTTATATTTATTCTAAAGATAGGTAAAAATTAAAGAAAATATATCCACATTTGGTTGGAAAACATTCAATATAAAATTATCTCTTTGCATCCGCGGCCATGAGTCGAATCACGACCTCCCATTATCAACAACAAACTTGACTTGAAGATACTGATGACTTTGAACACGTGAAAAAAATCGAATATTTTCCGTAATACCAATTGGGATTTTATTTAAAAGCCTAGTTAACCAAACAATGGAAACCATAGGAACAATATTCACCTTCTGGAAAATTACCTATGGTACCACCAGGAATGAGAATAAACTTAACTAACACTTAGGAAGAAAAATAGGTGAAAAAATAGTATATGGTGAGACCATTGTCAGGGCAACTGGTTGAGTAAACCAACCTCCTGTCCCCCTTCCTGAACATTGTAATGTAAGTTCCCCTACTGTCCATACAAGTTTAATTTTGACTTGGTTTCAAATATTGTTTATATAAAAAAAGGCTATTTATAATGTCTAGAATCTCTTCGCCATAGGATTGGTGCTGACAGTTAACGGAAGATGTAAATAATTATTAAAAGATAAACTTAATTAAAAACCAGTTGTTTGTTGTGAGAGTTTTAACCGCCAAAAGGGACCACATATCAACATATTATTTTAGAGATAGTATGGGTTGGCAAATGGATGCGTCATGAGAGTAGATCTCTGGTAACTTTACTTTTGCTTGCTGTCAGTATGTCAGCTGTCAGTCCCAAAAGGCCAATTTATTAAAGAAAACTCTATCAACACTACAAGCTTTACTGTAAATATATACAGGGAGAGTTTTATTATTTATATTATTAATATTAATATTTAGCACCGCGTCTCAGTTCACCCGACAGAGATTCGAACCTTGATCTCCTCGTCCTCGGCAGTCTAGCTCAACACTAAAACAGTGCGTTAACTAACTACGCCCCTGAGGGGGATATTATTTATATAATCTCAACATTTTTCTTAAGGAACTATGTTGGAATCATTTTAATTTAAAATGTTGAAATCAATGCAATTTTTGAAATCCAATTCCCTTAGTATTTTCAGTTTTTAGCTCTTATGATCAAACAAGTTTTCACACGCCTGATATAAGGAAAGACTCATGAGTCATGCCTTAGTCCGTGTGATCACAGGTACGAGTATCCTAGATCTCCCTAGCGATGGTGACCCTTTATAACGACAACGCCTTTGATCGTTTGTTTGCTGGTTTGAAGTTTGTAGTAAAATTAAATTAGAAAATCCATCTCCCCTGTGGTGACGCTTGAATGGGTACGATACACCCGTGGGAGGGCGAAAGTAAAATCAACCGTAAATATATATTTGTAAGTGCTAATAATATCCCCTCACCAGGCTTTCACAGGAGAGTGCTAGCTGTCTTCCGAGAAAGTCCGACTTTGAAGTTTGAACAACAAAAGGCCAACGAAGAAAGAGAAGCGTGATCCTTTGTTCCTGCCCTCGCAGGATCAAAAAACTGGAGAGAAGATGTGGAAATAAATCTGAGTCGTAAAATCTTATAGTGTGTTCACTATGTAATAGTCTCATGTTTTTTTGTTTTTTTTTAGATATTTAGCATGCACTTTTTAAACCAGATGATTATACAAGAACATGACTTATAAACCAGTCTAAATCTAGTAAAGACACAACACCCAGCTCCCCGAATATTGATTTATCACTATGAAATGAGGGAAATCCACATTTCATCCATGTTCAATTTATCGGCCATATCGGGAATCCAACCAGGAACTCTTAACTGTGTAGTTGACATTGGTGGTCTTGAGGTAAAGTGCTCACCTCAGGATTCAGTGTTCGTGGATTCGAACGCAGATGGAGTCGACGGATATTTCTTGAGCTATAAAAATCCGTATCACAGCTTCCTTCGGAGGAGAAATAAAGCCGTCGGTCCTATATCAAGTCTTGTAAAATAACCCTGGAAGGTATGTGAAAATACCTTTAATGGCAAAATTGGTAGACCCTTTCGATCTCACTTATAGAAATTCTCGGGAGCTGATATAATCAGTAAGTTCAGAAAGTGCACGTTAAATACCTCAAATAAATAGATCCTAACTGCGTAGTTAGAAATGCTACCAACTAAGTTAAGGTGTTGAACTATTCCCATGTTATTTTCTCACAAAATGAATATCTTCATCATGGGGTATATAGCTGTAACGTTCTGATCAGACTAGGTACATCTGTATTTGACTTACTTAAATATATTATTTATAGAACAAACACAAAACCCAGTCCTCTGGTCGTCAAATCAACAGAGTTGAGGGGTTTGCCCAAATTGCATCCATAATAATATTTTGCCCTCGCCCCATGGCTCTCAAATCAGTAGACAGACGCACCACCAATGATTTGTTTGCTGTGCACCGCGTTTTATTGGTCAATCTGACTAACCGCATACGTACAATCATGAGGTAAGAATTAAGAGAAGTATAGGAGAAATGCACACGCATTTACGTAGAACTAGAATGATGACGTATTTATGAAAAAACACCGTAAGCACATCTGACCGGGAGTTGACCCCTGATATACACATCACCGGAAAAACAGTATATTGCAAGTGATGCCTTAAACCAAACAAACAATGAATTAATTAGAGGGTGACCTGGTGGTCTAGGGGTAAGGTGTCAGACTTCTATGCTGGCGTCCGGGGTTCAATCCTTGGTCCCGGCAAAGATTTATCTGATTACCAAACCCTTCCTTCACCTCTGACAAGACATCTTGTGAATGTTGGGAATGCCAGGTCTCCACCGTGGTTCGGATTCCACGTTAAACTGTAGGTCCTTCATTTCATCTCACAATCACCCTACCATTACACATGAGCGTAAGTGCGTATAACCCGAACGGGTAGTAAGACGCGGTGCTAATAGTAATAATAATAATAATAATAATAATAATTGGGTAGAGACTGCGCTAAGGCGTTGAACAGCATAAATATTGACCTGTTTGTTGGTGATCATTTCCTGAAAATGTGTTTATTGCTACAGTCCAGTTCTCATAGGAAGGAAAAAAATTGGTAATGTTTTATTGTTATGTTGTTGGTATTTATAATATCTATCAAACTTGATAGCCGCAGGTTACATGAGCTGACTTATCAAGTAACTTTTCTAACCCTCTTCGGTAGCTGCATGGCCTAAGACTTCACTCTCGTGTTGGACTAGACTGCCGATGACAGGGATATCGGGGTTAGAATCTCGGTCGGATATACCCAGGGTGGGGTTTCCAAAATGGTTTTCTAATCTCCTCCGTGCAAATGCCGGTACACTTTCTATAACTGCAACCTTCCTCGTCCTAACTCATTAGCTTGGTTAGTACATATGCTTATAACCTGAAAAATCAGTAAGACGCGGTGCTTAAAAAAAGTCTAGCTCTCAGATAAGACTCTTCTAATGATGAGGTATAAAAATGCATAATGTTAGTTTGTTCTTTAGCCAATATGGTTGCATTGACTTCTTTTTTTTTTCAGGAAAGAATTTAATGTGTCTAATTTGCCTTGGTGGCGTAGTTAGCTAACTCGCCAGTCGTGTTGAGCTCGACTGCCGAGGACGAGAAGATCTAGGTTCGAATCTCGGTCGGGTGAACTGGGGGTGGTTTTTACTAAATGGTTTCCCATTATCCTTCCACGAAAATGTGGGTTCACTTCCTCTAAATTCAACCTCCCCAATTCCTAATCTATTAGCGTAATAGTACTTAAGCGTATAGCCCGAACGGGTAGTAATATGCGGTGCTAAATTAAAAAAATATAATGTGTCTACTTTATGAACCAACTATTTATATCAATCAATATGACTTAGAAAATAATTTAATGTTATAAAAGACACAATAACCTATCCAGCGGCCACTATTTTATGAGTCGTGAAAGGGAAAGCCCTAGTTCCATTAATAATTAAAAAATCGCTAGGATTAGAATTGAACCCTGAAATCTCACCTCAATACACAGCCACACTACTGACTGCGTTAATACTGTTTAAGGCTTAAATTGGGGCGTATATATGTACATGTTGAAATAAACGTCAACTTTAAAAAGTCATAATTTTAAAACACATCCTTTGGCTTATGAATCCACGAGGCTCATTCAAGTAACGTTCAAGAAACCTGTACTAGCAGACACGCGAGCTAAAGTATAAAGTTCGTCTCGTTTGGTCAGGTTGACCAATGACAATAAGGTAGGAATTCAAAGCCCAACCGGGTACACTGACGATGTTTTTTCCCCCCCTAAATGGTTTCTCACTCTCTTCCTCTACACAAAATTGTTAGTATATCTCATTTAGGTTCTACTTTCCTCATTCCTCTCTCAACATTGTAGTTAGATGGTGTTAACCCGGACAGGTATTAAAACGTGACGCAAAGATGTATACATATATTCAGTCCATACACACAAGAGGTAAGCGGTATCCTTGACGCCACGGCGTGCTGATGACGTAGGCTGAGCGCTATCTGTAGACGTCGTGTGGGAGTAGGGGAAACTACAAAGCGTTTAGAACCGGTCATCAAAGTACGTTGGCGAGGATTAATACTTTGGTGGTTTTCCCACCGGTTGAGTGATTTTACAAGACCCTCCCTCATGTCCTCTTAATGTTGCTGTCAGCAAGGACAAAATGAGCTGATGAATCGCGCGTCGCAACCCCACTAGCGTTCTGGGGTTTGCACCAAACCCTGACAAACCTTCTTCGGATGTATGGTCTAAGGCGCCACCCTCGTTATAGATTAAACTGCTGATGACGGGGATATTGGCGTTACGAATCCTGGTCGGGTTTACTGTAGTTTTTTTCCAAAATTGTTTACCACTTTCCCTTCAACCAATAGTGGTGTACACTTCCTCTAAATTCAACCTTCCTCGTCTATAGCTCTTTAGCGTAATTATAAGTGCGTATAACATTAAACAATTAGTAAGAAGTGCTGCTAAATAAACCTTGAAAAAAATGTGAGTAAACTAAATATTTACTACAGAAACCCGCTTCGGTGACCACGTGGTCTAACGCGCCACTCTCGTGTTGTACTAGACTGCCGAAGACAGGGAGATTGGGTTCGATTCCAGTCGGGTGTACTAAGGGAGGTTTTCATAAATGGTTTTCCACTCTTCTTCCACGCAAATGTGAATACAGTTTATCTCAAATAAACCTTCATAATCCCTAAGCCATTGGTGTAGTTTGTACATAGGCGTGCAATCCAAACAGGTTGTATGAAGCGGCGCTAAAAAAAAAAAGGCAGGATGGTAGCTAGCTATAATTGATTAAATTTTAAAATAGTCACTAGCCCAAGTCAGCAAGTTTACATTGAAGATCTAACTCTACATCGAACTGGGGACTTGAGTGTGCCGTGACGCCCCCTCAACTAATATTGTTTTAGTTTCAATACTTCTTATAGTTCGAAAGTGTATTTTTATTTCAACGGTTTTGATTAGCTCCATAACACTGATGTGTAGCTCTATACAAATTAAGCTGATTGTAATAACAACTTTGCTATTTGCGTTTGACTGGCTGACTTGGCTTTCAACACAAAGAATCCTTGCCTCTTAGGTAACATTAATATGGACTAAATGTTACTAGACAATCAGTTATTACTAATTCGTCCATTTGGAGATCAAAATTTGGTCTCCTTGATTGCAATCCAGTCTTCAAGCAAACGCCAAGCTCAATATTAGTAAAAGTAAGTTACATCAAAAATAAGTCCATGTTGTTTGAAATATTTCCCACGCGTGCACACAAACTAAGGTTAGGGCGTCGCCTCGTTAAAATCTTATCTCGTCAGACTGCCAGTCAATAAATTAGCACTGTGTTCCCCCGGTACAGAGGCGTCACTCTCATATAAGACTAGGAGATCAGGGTTCGAAACCCAGTTGGGTCTACTGAAGATGTTTTTTTCCTAAATTGTTTATCACTCTTCAACCACGCAAATCCGTGTATATTACTTCTAAAACGCATATTTTCCCATTTCTACTCCATCGGTGTGATTATCACATGGGTATAAACTGAACAGTTAGTAAGACGTGGTGCTAGAAAACAACCCTGTGTCATTTTCCGGAACTATAAGCTGGTCTCAATTTACGCCTTTGCACCTTTTTGTGTTCCCTTAATTTTTTTCGCTAGCTCTTTCATTATTCTCGCTAATTCAACGTTTCGTCGTAATTTCTATTAAGCTGAACTTTGCAGAAAGGAATATTTAAAAATCTAATTCTAATGCATTTTAATTTTTCATTGTCCAGGTTGTTTGTAAACAGCTTACATATGATTGTAATAGTTTCCATGATGAAATGATTAATCTACAATATTTCAAAATTCTTTAAAACCCTTTTTTGGTTAATTAGCATTTGTAGTAAGTTATTGACGAACTATAAATACATTTGTGATAAATTATTATCTAATTAATACAGAATAATGTTGCAAAAGTTGTTACAAAAATAAATAACTATTACTTAAATAAAACTATTAATAATAATATATATACTATAATTGAATGTATATGATTGCATTTTATGCTATGTATATATAATGTTTTAAAATCTGTCTTTCTCAGTATTTTCGAAGGGCTTCATCTATATATTACGTCATAAGCACCAACGATAACTTTTTTTTACTAATTTAATTACCATACTAATTGAGCATTGTCATTTTTTTGTGATTTTTTTACCCTTCCAACTACACAAGTCTAAATAATTCCTTTTGTCAATAGTTTAAAATTATTATATCAAGTCAAGGGATTTACAAATTGTATTCAAGATACTTTTTTGAGATTTTTACTCACATCTTTAGAATACCATAGAATTTGAGTGATTCCAAGGCTCGAGGAGTAGAGCGTCCAATTTTTAATTATAAACTATTATGTTTTGGTATTTTTATGCTATCAGATATTGCTATTTTAAAATGCTTCTATCCATTTATTATTTCCGTTGTTTTATAATGAAGAATTTAGAAAGTCGTTCTAGAAAACAAGAGGTTGGCTATCCATGTATTTAGATATATGGAAATTAGACACCCACTCTCTCTAAAAAATAAACGGGGATTTATTGTTTTGATTCTTTTTTTTTAAAGGAAAATGCGTTACCTTATAGATAACAATTATTTATAGTTGAAATATTCAGCGATGCATTAATCATATGATTGAGATTAATCCAAAAGAAACTAAACTTTTAAAGTTTAAAACTTTTGTTTGTATAAGTATGGTGTTCACTTTGAGCAAAACTTCTAAGCGGTATTTAAAGACCTCACAAAATTGAAAATATCAACTCTTTTATTTTGTTTTAAATAAAATTTTAATTTTTGCTTACTTGAAATAACGGAACAGTTGGAAAATATAAGTCCTTAGGTTAGCCAACTAATAATATTTATAGATTTTTTTTTTACCATTAATGTGTATGAGTAATACTCGTACCAGTGATAACATAATCTAAGGCATTGTTTATCTTAGTGTGGTTCGCGGATCTCAAGAAGTTTAATAATAATAATAAATTAAATAAGCTTGACCACATATAATACAAATTGATTGAATGTAGGGGAGAATTGAGTGAAATGGGTATTATGCGTCAGCGTACATTTTGACCAACCGGTGTCTAGAATTTGGAGCACCCAGTACCTGAAAACAGACAGCGGTTTTGATACCCCAGTGACCTCTTGACTCCCTGATAGAGGGTAGGGTTCGTTGGCATGGTAAACGAGGACACCGTTGCCATGGTAACAGCAAGACTACCCCTAAAATTCACCTTAATTTTAATCAGAAACCTGTCAAAGCAATTTCATTTCCGCTACCATTGTTTTTTATACCTCAAACAATTTTTTCTTAATTTTTTCCCATTTTGTTTTAATGATTTGATACCAATAGAAGAGACACAGTACATTCATATAAATAATAGGGATTATTTATTTACTTTATTTCAGCATTTTTATTATTTTATGATTAAAAAATTATTGTTCAGTAAATATGTTAGGTTAATTATCTACCCATAATAATACCAGTAGTTCTTGAATAGCTTTCGTAATTATACTGGCATTTGAATATACATTTTTATTGAAGATAAATAGGCCTGTTTAGGTTTAGCGATGTTTATGATAAGTATACAACACTTTTTAGATTACTAAAGGTAAAAAATGTAAGCAAACGTAAAGAACGATTTTATTTATGTTGGTTAAATTTTTGTTTTGTTTTAAAAACTATAGAAATATAACCGGCTTCGGTGGCTGAATGATCAAGGCGTCAATCTCACAATAGACTAGGCTGTGAATGACAGGGAGGTTGGGGTTTGAATACTGGTTGGGCTTACCGAGGGTGGTTGTTTATAAATGTTTTTCCACTATATTACCATCCTAATTAGAGTACACTTTCTCTAAATTCAACCGTTCTCATCCTTAAATCATAAGCGTAATTATTACATATGCGTGCGTATAGCTTGAACAGGTAATATGATGTGGTGATAAGAATAAATAAAGGTAATAAATAAAACTGTCAATTTACCCTGAAAATAGAAGTAGTTTTTTTTTGTAGGTGAAAAGCGAAAAAATGTTTTCTTGAAATAGGCTCTAAATATTTTGATTAAGGTTTGTATATAGACTTAAAATGTTATAATTCTATTTTTTCCAGGTACATTTCTTAGAGAGTACTTTACATAAACGGTTACCTCCAGTTTTGATATATTTTGTTGGCATATATCTTCTAATCTACCAGCACAATGATACAAAAAAAACTTATAATTGCAAATATAAAAACTTACAACAAAAATATAATTTTATAAAACCAAAATTAGTGTATCGATTACACAGTCAAAAATAGAAGTACTAAAAACTAGCGCATAATTAGTAAAGATATAACAATTAAAATTAGCAACACGGGCGGAAATAACGTGGTGAAATGTTATACTTTTTGGTGAACTATGAATATTATAAATAACTACCATTTGCGTTTAATGACTTAATCAAAAATGTACGAATGTCTAAGTTATTTTTTTTATAGAAATTTAACTCAGTTTAGTGTCAATAGGGAGTGTAAAAACCACAATTATTCACTTGTGGTTAATCACACCAGTGTACTCTTATCATACAGGACTAGAATCTTAAACGTCACGTCCCCACTGATTCAATCTTTAGTGAACATTACGCCCTATGTC
Source organism: Timema californicum (assembly GCA_902141385.1). NCBI lineage: Eukaryota > Metazoa > Arthropoda > Insecta > Phasmatodea > Timematidae > Timema > Timema californicum. The sequence continues at coordinate 49,449 of CABFOW010002154.1, forward strand.
ACGCTATAACACCCATGCGTGTAATTTACATCTATCAGTAGGCCTATAAGCGTATAGCCCGAACTGGTAGTAAAACGTGCTGCTAAAATAAAGGCATATATATATATATATGTTATAAATTTTGAATTTTATATTCACTGGGTCTAATTTTTATCGAACACATATCAAAAGTATTAGTTTAAGCACCATTTCTCCAATTACAGTGCGTACGCCTAAAGTACTTTAAGTACCTATAAATAATCACCATGCACATGGTTTAAACTACTGAGAAATAATGTAAACATAATTAGCATCGCCTGGGTCCAAACTAGAATCTCATTCAATGAGTGGTATAAACTCCAAATACGTCGTAACTAAATTGGTAGGCTGCTATTGAAAAGCCCACACAAAAGGTTTAACTTCTTCTCTCTAGTTAAATGATGAAAGGCAGTAGAACCACCCGCTCATTTTTCCAAAGTCGGACAAAAGGAAAAAGTAGATTTCAATCTGGCTTCCAGCGAACTCAATTCACCCCATTCACAGTTATTTATAAGAAATGTCTATTTTATACTGTCTTCTTTACACGAAAGAAGAAAATATACACCCCATTTGTCATACAAAGAAATTGTTAGTCATATTACTATTCAAAAATATCTTCTGATGACAAACATACGTTACTATCAAAATGTGGAAAATAGTTCAATCATTGACTAGAGTTAAATTGTGTTTTAGATAAAGGCAAATATTGGTTTTGAATTTATTTTTTGTAACATAGTGGGCTAGTAGGTATTTAGAAACATAATCCAGATTTATATCTGTATGAATATAAAACAGTTGACCCCAGTAGTTTTGGAGTAAAGTGTTTGCCTCGTAGCCCAGTTTTCACGGGTTCAAACCCAGCCGGGTTCGACGGATTTTTCTTGAGCGATAACATTCCGTAGTACAACATCCTTTGTCAAATCCTTCCTGCACCTCTGACAAGACATCTTGTGAATGTGGGGAATGCCAGGCCTCCACCGTGGTTCGGATTCCACATTAAACTGTAGGTCCTCCATTTCATCTCGCAATCTCCCTACCATTACATATTAGCGTAAGTGCGTATAATCCGAACGGGTAGTAAGGCGCGGTGCTAATAATAATAATAATAATAATAATAATAATAATAATAACATCCTTTGGAGGGGAAGTAGGCAGAAAGCCGTCGGCCCCATGTCGATTATCAGGGCTACCCTTATAGGCCAATGATTTGAGTTGTGTGGGTGTTAACAGTTTTGCGAAATAGTTAGTTAAACGACAGTTTTCTTCATATTTACGTTTAATTAAGCATAATTTTCGCTTTAGTGATTTTGTTACACTAACAAGCTTACTAATTTGTTTAGAAAGTCTTTTAGATTTTCGAGCATATGTTTTAAAAAAATGTTTCTCCTTATTAAATACATTCAACTGGATTTTTAAGGCATCTACAGTTTTCCTCAGTGCTTTAGTTTCGTCGAGCAATTGTTCGTAGTTTACACATTTATCACACTTAACAATATTATCTTCTTCAAAGGCGGAATAACGCGGAACAATTTCATTTATTTCAGCGCGTGTTTTTTTAGGGCTTAAATTTTCGATTCTTTCCAAAGCAGCTAAACGAGTACGTCTAACACTAACAGTAAGCCTTTCTTCTATAAGGAAAGGCAATTTCAATTCTAAATGAGTAAACATCACGCGCATTGGAATACCACTGTATTAACACGTGGTGATTTGGCAGGTGCCGCACTGTGTCTGGCCGGTGACGTCACGCCAGTGCTCCCCCCTCCAACTAGTGGAACCAAGGCGGCAGCGTTAGCATCAAAGAACTGGGACAGCCCTTACTATATAGCCCTG
>CABFOW010002154.1:51529-61529 GCA_902141385.1 Timema californicum
ATATATATATATATATATATATAAACAGTTTAAATGGAATAACAAATTAAAATTGAAGTTGGTTAAATGCCTGCCATTATTTATATCACGAAACATTTAATTTTCATAAAACACTTTTCTAACCAAGAGCTTCATTTTCTTCTACTGCACGTCCGTCCCATTTAAATATATTTACACTATTAATGTAGAGATGAGTAAGGTAAACTTTAGAGAAATTTTCACGAAGAAATTTTGTCACCACATTATACTACCCTTTCGAGTAATACGCATACTAACTAATTTAATTATGTTCGAAGAATTATTAAGGTGGAATTTAGTGGATGTGTAACAGCATTTTCGTGAAGGAAGAATGAAATTTTTTTTAGAAAAATAACACTCAGTACACTAAACCGGTATTCAAACTCCTATATCCCTGACATCTGTGGTCCAGTCTATTATGAGAGTTACGTCTCAGACCAATAGACCAAAGAAAAGGGTTTTTACGCATTTGGTTGGAAGGAGAGTGAAAAACCATTTATATAAAAAAAACTAACAATATCCAACTAAAATTTTAACCCCCATATCAGGCAATGACTGACGTCTATATCATCGCACCTACCGATGTAAATTGATTACCAGAATGTAGATCCAATTAAATTTTTAAATATGTGTACAAATTTAGCCAAAATAAATGACTACTTTATTTTATAAGATTTAATTTTCTACTATCCCAAGAATTATATGGCTTATTAGATCGATATTTTAGTAGTTATGTTGGACCTTCATAGATAGCAGTAGTGCACATTGATTTACATAGAATGACCGTGATACTTTGAGTACTCACGAGTTGACGTTTTGGAGGTATGATATTATATTATTCCCTTAAGGGGAATGGTGCGCGCTAAAACTTGTATCTACCTGAACTGATTTAAAACTGTACAAATATATGTGGTTTATCGTTACATTTCTCCTTAATTCCCTTTAACGGCTTGATAAAAGACCTAACTTCACAATAAGACTCTCAGTTATGTTAGATAATCTGAAATAGAAGGATTCTGTTTTTCAAATCTGGGTTCACTGTATTACGTTGACTTTTCAATGGTGGTCATTGATTAAATTATTTATCCTAACTGATCTACTAAGTGTAAAAGAATCATTTACACAACTACGATGTAAAAATGCTTGTCTAATACTGTTGAAGTACTCAGACTTATTTGTCGAATACCTTAACGCTCTCCGCAACGATGGGCACGCTGGTTTGGGTATAACTCTAGTTGTCCAGTATTGGGTAGGAGTTATGAACACCATTAATGAGGGTGTCTTTCTCAAACTGTTTTTTACACCGTTCCTCTATGTAAATCTGGATTATTTGCTCTAAAATTCTACCTTACTCATCCCTACCTCATTAGTATAAATATTTTGATTAGCTTAGACAAGCAGTAAAATGTGATGAACACAGACAAAAAAGGGTTTGTTCAAAGAATCAGCTTAAGGGCACCACCTGTTTGAAGAGAAACATCCTCATGTTTATGTATTTATTGTGAAAAACCCCTAAAACAATTATATTAATTGTTTCTGCTGTCGATTATATTTGTTTAAGAAAGGCTTGATCTGTGTTGCTTTGATTTCAAAACTTTAGCGTTTCGCAGCCACCTCAGTGGAGTAGTTGGCTAACGCGCTTGTTTCGTGTAGAGCTATACTGCCGAGGATTGGGATATCGAGGTTCAAATCGTGCTCGAGTGACCGGGGAGTGTTTTTTCCTTAATGGTTTTCCAATCTTCCTCCACACAAATGCGGGTTCACTTACTTTATATTCAACCTTCCCAATTCCTAACCAACTAGCTAAATTAGTACTTAAGCGTATAATCCGAACAAGTAGTAAGAAGCAGTGCTAAATTTTATTCAACAGTTCATGAGTTTGTTTTAATTCATTTTTAGCACAACGTCTTACTACCCGTTCTGGAAGTATTTATGTACGAATTACTCTAAAGTTATAAGATGATAAAGGTTGATCCAAAAGAAAGGGTGCCCGTATTTTCATAGAGGTAGAGTGTAAAACCATCCAGGAAAATAGCCCTCAGTACACCCAATCAGGATCGAACTCATATCCCCCTGTCTTTAGTAGATTAGCTTATTTCGGGAGTGACGCCCTAGACTATGTGACCACAAAAGTGGGTTTTCTTTCTTTTTTTATACGCCTTTGTTTTGATAGGAACATTCTGATACCCTTAACCCCCATTTATGTATGAATAATATCTGGAAATAATAGACCACTTCTTAAATAACGCGGGATATTTGAGCATCTCCAGCGCGTCACGACGCTTTAATTTTACACACTCGGATCAATAATAATTATTGTAAAATTTATGTTAGCTTTTAATAGTTACTGCACAATATAATTATATAAACAATAGTTTTATACTTGAACCAACAATCACTCCAAGTGATATTTAACATTTAAGAGACATATTGTTACTACAAACAAAATAATTATCTTCTGGAGTAACATAAAATTAGCTCTTCAAAACAACAAAACAAAACCCGTGAACACACCCTAAAAAACACAAAGGGTTATTTCGAGGGTATTTTCGATATAAAGTAATTTGAACGCTCCGAGGGAACCAAAAACCTTCACTGTTGACGAACAAAAGAAAGTTGGAGGTGACAGATTCATTTCACGCTCGGGTAAATTATTGAACAGCGTCTGCTTTAGTCCGAGCTTAAAATTCTACTCCCACCTCCCATTCCAGTGCCATAATTCCGGCTACCCTCACCCGATATTTTCTATGTGAGCTGGTCGATAGTAAAAAANAAAAAAAAAAAAAAGGGTCATGGAGCTTTTCCATTCAAAAACCTACATTGAGATATTTCCAAAAAGTGTTCAATTAATTAATAGTTTGACGTTTGTAATTTCCTGAGACTATCTGTTGATAATGGATTACTAACTATATCTCAAATTCTTGTTGCTAAACAACATATAAAAATAATAATTCAATTCATTATCAATTTTAATTTCCTTTATTATATTGCTGGTCAACATTTATAAGACCTATAACAAGCCAGCACTGAAAAGTACACACGTACCTGATATGTAAGCTTGATTACATAAGGAACCAAATAAATAATAATACCTAAATAATGAATATATAGATAAATAATTACTAAATAATAACAATAAGTAACAATAATAAACAGAGTAGTAAAAATCAACAATCATCAATATCATTTAAAAACAAGTGAAAATACAATAAGCAGAATAAGTGTTTTAGATATAAGATGTAGGCCCTACTGACAAAATGAAGGATACGGGAGTTTCTTAAATAGATGAAAAAAAAAAGAATTCGACAAAGCTACCATTTTTGCTATGAATTCATTGGCCTATAGGGCTGACCTTGTGAGATTTATTGAGATAAAATTAATTTGAGTTGCGAGGCCCGAAAAGGGACCTTAATACCTACATGATGAATGGTAAATTTAAAAGAAATGTTTTTATTAAAATATTACAAAAAAAGTGTGTGTGTGTGGGGGGCGGGGGTCAACTTTACGGACGTTTGGTGAGTCCNAGAAAGTGTGTAGCCCTAAAAGGTTTCGAATAGTAGACTAATAATATAATAGATCTGGTTAAGATAGAATTTATCATAGCAAGTAGCCACAAATTTACGTTGAACGTTTTTCATCCTGAGAGAATCAGTTAAGATATGTAACTCCAAGCAACACTATCATATGATATCCTAGATCTAACCAAGCCATGATACAATGTTAAAATACAATATATTTAATGAGGAGGTAATAAATGTAATAAGTACGAGTAGTTTCAATGAATGCTATATTATAGGCCTCTGGTCAACATGATAGTAGAAGTAGAGTTTGTTATCAAGGAGATCACCTAGATCATCAATATAGAGGGAACAAACTATTTTACCATTGACAAGTTCATAAGTGTACAATTTAGGATTAGTTTTTCTAGTAAAAGATAATGGATTTGATCTTTGATTTGTTAAATGTCATTCTATTTTCAGGGGACCATTGTAAAATACCATTAATGTCATTTTCCAATCCTTCATAAGATGATATTAATTTGGACCACCTTGAATTACAGAAAAAATGTACCTTTCAGTTGGTCCGCAAGAATTGCGGCACAATCTGTAGTCTCATACAACTCCTAGCCACTAATCAAACCTAACCTAGTTTAGCCTAACCTAACATAGCCTAACCTAACCTCCATGTTCCATTTGGAACAAAATAATTATGAATTTAATTTTCACTCCTCAGTTCGTGTAAGAGTATTACCGAGCTCGGATGAGTGGTTCAGCTATTCGTGTTTCCCCGCCCGTGCGAGTTGTTCCGCTATTCGTGTGCACCCGTACTCGTTCAACTATTCGTGTGCACCCGTATTAGGTGTCCCGCTATTCGTGTGCACCCGTACTAGTTGTTCCACTATTCGTGTGCGCCCGTACTATTTGTCCCGCTATTCATGTGCACCCGTATTAGGTGTCCCGCAATTCGTGTGCACCGGTTAATTTGATAGTTTTAAATAGTTTGACATCAACAGAAAAGAGTAATCAAAAAGAGATATATAAGCACTACGGGACTATCTCTATCTTTATTATTTCACATAACATAGATACATCAATAATATGTCTATCTGAAAAATGCATTTAAAATAACTTGCGACACTATTTACAAATATTTTATTTCGTGTTAGGGGATGAAATTATTTCTTTGACACATTCTTTAAAAAAAATTAAACTTAAAAACATCCGTTTTTTGCCATGGATTATTTTTGAGTACCTTTCAATCAACTTTATATAGGATGTATGGCTCTTTATTTGCATCGTGTCTTACTACCCGTCCGGTCTTTCCGTTTTAAATTACATTGATGTGAACTAAATTAGGTATAATTTTGAGTGAATATAACTGTGTTGACGTAAAGAAACATTGGTAGACTATTTAGAAAAATACAATCCCATTACACTCGGGAGGGCTTCAAACCCCGTCTCCCTTGACTAGATTGGACGAACTTGAGGTTTAATCTACGTGCCCAAGGTATTGATAGCATAGGGTATTAAAATACAGCTTAAAGTGGGAGTGTAATGAACACCAGTTTTTTCAAATACATTTTTTTTGTAAAAATAAATTAAATATGGCTCCAGTATAAACATAGCGTTTTATTTTCTTCCCATGGTAATATCAACAGTTGTTGGCATAGAGGGATTGGATGACAAACTTTTTAAATGAAGCGAAAAAGTTGTAATTACATTCCAGGACACCCTTGACAGTGATTCAACAACTGTTGATATCTTTATTAGAAGAAAATTAAACTATATTTCTACTGGAGCAATATTTGATTTATTTGGACCAACAAATATGCCTTGATATAAAAACCTTACATTTCCGCCTTAATTAAGAAATAGGTGTGAATAATCAATCTGTACTCCCCATGTTAATGTAGGTACACTTTTATATGAAACAATACATTATATTGTGCCAAAAAAAGAACCACATATAAGCTTCCTATTATTGTAAAAGTGTACTATAACGTATGCAATCATGACTAATGTTTTGACTACAAAAATATGTTGGTAATCAATCAAATTGATTTCAAAAATATTTTTGTAAAATCAAACCATACATACAAACAACAAACAAACCATATATCATACATAGATAATTGCAGTACCCTTTTAGAATAATATAAAGCTTTTGAGGTGGTAGGTTTTTTTTGACATGATATATTGTATTGCTTCTTAGAAAGGTGAACCTACATTGACCTGGAGTACAGGCCAATTATTCACGTCTAGGCCCCCTTGATAAAATTGTAATAGCCAAAGAGTCTACTTTTAGAACGACATAAATTAGCCCCACGTAAATATTAAGTTAGTTTAAATAACACCAAGCATTGAATATGCATAACACCTAAGAAATTATAGGGAAGTAAGAGCAGTTCAAAGTATTCGTTGATATTTGTTGTTTACTAAAAACATTAGCGTGCATTCCTATTAAGTGTACTGATATTTAGCTGATTTCTATATTTGCATATTGGTATCACTGTCCCTTCCTCTCTCCTTGCCTTTTTTCCATCAACCGCTTGCCTGTAACAGCCTGGTGGATGGTCCCTGGCAGGAGCACTTGATCAGCGGCGGTATGGCGTGTGACGTCATATTACCTCCCCACCATTACCCCCACCACGCCATCCTTTCCCCCTCCCACGCTTCGTGCAAGGGTAGGTGAGGCGGCGTCGGACTGATACACATCGCCGCTCGTCGTTTTCAAGTGTTCACAACACAAATAGCGACAACTTTACCACCGTCGGACCTCGAGTGCGTTCTCATAAAGATACCTAATCTAACTTAACTCCTTTTGTTTGTCTACGTCACCGTCTTCTTTATCGTTGTGTTCCGCCCAGTAACGGGCAATATATAGCTCCCGTATTAGTTGTAATTTTTAAACAAACAAAAATTTAACTTTTTTTTTTTTAAAAAAAGGCGGGAAATACCAACATTAATCTGTGTAATGAATGTAAGATATTGTATTAAAACTTTATCATGCTGTTTTATAACTATTCTATTACATTTTTAAACTATAAACATGTGAGTAAATATACTAAAAACTCTTGAAGAAAAGTTAACACCTTTAAACAGTGGTGAAACTAAGCATATCAACTAACCTGGTAAGTAATTTTTAACATAGTTATTTTTATAGATACATATTAGTATATAATGCATTGTTACTACCCCTAGAAAATATTTAACTGTCGCTCAACTAATTGTGTTACAATATGCTAAGGAATTAAGCATTATGTTATTCTATTTTGGTGGTAGTTCCCTTCATAAATATAACTAATATGTTTAATGAATAATAAAATAGATGTATTCAAAATAACGCATTTAAATTAAATAAATAATTATATATTTAAAGTGCAATCATGGTGTACAAATAGATTATGTCATATTCTTACGATAACAATAAATAAATTCTAACATCCCCCCTTATCAAAATAAGCACGTATGTATATTTTCTAGACATCTACATTTTATTGATTTTGTTTTTTGGCTTCTCCTGACACAAACACATGTGACATCTCGTTCCTGTCACCAAATCGTTGGTATGGCGGATCCTAAGAATGACATATTATTGAAATGACGAGGTAGAATTAGCATATATTAGTTATGATATATAAATCTTACTACGAAGGCTTTCTTTTTACCTTTGAATTCAAAGACTTGCAATTTTATAGACGTATTTGGGGGAATAAATTTCTAAACTAAAACAAAGGTTAAATAAAAGAATTTTCTTATGTGTAGGCGTTGTGTCTGTAAAACTACAGATTCGTCAGGAGTACCATTGATTAAGCAAATATATTTTTAATGCTAATCAATTTGTTTAAAATAGTAATGTACAGTATGAATATTATTCAATTAAATTTAAATATTTTCATTATCACAGATACATAACTATTTAATTTTTTTACCTGAGAGTTAACATATTATTTTAGTTTATAACAAAAATATTCCAAGGAAAGTCTAGTTAAATTTTCTATTTTCATTTTTTTTAATAACTAGGTTTATTCTTTCATTTAAAATATAAATATCATTTTTAGATTAAATCATTCTGAAAATGTATCGCTCATACTGAACATTCTAACGAGAATGTCCCCTGAGTATTTAGTTTTCGGGCCGTGTAAAGTTACCCCGTGTGAAAGTGTTTGTTTTCAATGAACACCAGGGCGGCAACCACACCCTCACGGCGCCTGCGCAGAGGAGAAAACTGTTCCCCGCACGCGGTGTGACCTTTGTCCGTGCCTTGTTAATTGAGTGCCATTGAAGGTTTTAGAAACAAGGGAGTAGGGAAGTTTGCTACTAAAACAGGGAGGGGTCGGTCATTTCCTGGAAATAAAAAAATACTCCGGGGCTTTTTTCTTTTTATAATTTTGTTAAGTGGAATAGTAATTTTGGAATTAAGAGATGAAGGAGAAAACTTTTATGTGGCACATAAAAGTGAAAAAATGTTATAGTTATACGTTTGGTCAAACGATAACAGTATAACTTCGATTATCCTAGATAATTGGGGCCACAATTACCTCAGTTTTATATATATTAAAAAAGGCAGTTAATAGAAACTCTGTTGAGAAAGTATTTTCTTTTTCTGTGATGAAATGAGCAATTAATTACTAAACATTGAATCTAGCTTCGTAAATAAGGTTGTGGAATTGTCCTTAAATTATATAAATGTAAGTGTTTGAAAAAATAATTTTAGATAAAATTGCAAAAACCTTGAGTAAATTAAACTTTAACAAAAATAAGGAAAATTAACTGTAGGAAATGATTCACTCCATGTGATCTGTAGGCGACCACAGCTGTTTCATATACTTAATTGGCATCGCGTAGTTCGGTTAAAAGAGACCTCTGTAGAGGTGCGCTTAATTTTTTTTTGCTCTACTGTATGAATGTGACAATAGATATTTTTACAAAGTGGTTCAGAATAAAGCTCAATAAAAATTAATATTTTTGGCACAAGCAATTGTAACACTATGCCCCGCCCCGCCCCGCTTAGGGCGTCGATTGTAACATTATGGAATCAATCGCCCCACTTTGGGCGTCGATTGAAACACTTCTTTTAACTCCCTTATATAATAATGCTGTGATGATGTTTAGGTTGTCTATAGCTCCGTGGTCGAGCGCCTATCATCACTGTACGGAAAAGATACCGTTTAACTAGCTGTCAATAGCTCCGTGGTCGAGCACTAATTAGAACGGTATAGTTAATAAATGTGAAAAAGAGAACTGTTGATGGCTGTTTATTCACACACGGTTTATTTAAATGACATCTGATAATCACTTATACAAACTCCAATTAAATGATTTATATTAATGCACACTTGTGATATTTATGAAAGTTATTTTATAATGTGTTAGACTGTGACTGCCAGTCTGTGGCTCTGACTGACTTGTGAGTGGGCGGAGATGCCTTAAACATACGCACAACGGCTCATATGTGACATACCCCTTGCATCTTTCTCCCTTCGTCAACAGTGGAAAAACCAACTAATAGAAAGAGTCCTGGCGACAGGTGTTGTGAAGGCTAGCTTCTTATTGGTATAGGGAATTGGCGTCTTTACCAAATACTGTGGAGTTGTTCCTTTTAACAGGAAATAGCGCAGTTGTTCTTTTAACAGGAAATATGGTATAAAAAATCTATTTTAGTGGTGAAATCCTTTTCCCATTATTTCTGAGAAGCGCATGTTTCTTCGTGGATGAATCTTAAAAGGATACTCTACATATATTTCTTTAAAGAAAAATTACATTCATCCATGATTTTTTATATAATTTATAGTAATCCAAACCAATATAGTTACACAGTTTTGTACGTGTTCACGTTCCACCACCAATCCAAACTGTCTGAATCTTTACACATAAGAAGTAAGGATGAGGAAGCCATACAGATTTAAGGTAGTCCATCCACATCTTCGCGCCGAGATAATAGAAAACCGTTCAGGAAAAAAATACCTTACCACACCCGACCTGAATTTGAAACCAGAAATCTCGTCAACAATATGCTATAAAACATAAAATGAACGTATTTATCCACGTGTTTACTAAAGTGGGTAAAAGGGAATAGGATTAAGAGGGTATCTTGGTTAAAGGATGTAAAACAACTTTAATTAAAAACCACACATTAGCTCTATGATGAACCAAAGATTCTTTAGATTGTACAAATATGGATAATTAATGTGACTTCCTTAAACTAACTTAGCATAGATTTACAAAATGACTGAATTCTAAAACAAATAACCATTCTCTACAACGGTGTAATTTTGGAATCGACCGTGTTCAGAGCAGCCTTGCAAAAATCATGTTGTGTGAGACCAGATTCTTAACATGCGTGTTGGAAGCGACCACATTATGTTACGAGTAATTTTACTTTTACATACCTAGCCTATTGCTTTACTGAATTTAGTTGCAGATATTTAATCTCTGTCAATAATAATAATAATTATTATTATTATTAGTATATACAATAT
>CABFOW010002154.1:66529-112467 GCA_902141385.1 Timema californicum
TATTTTTGTTTTTCGAAGTGATTACTCTAAATTCTTTATACATTTTGTTTATCTACCACACTTAAAAGTTTTTATACTCCTCTCCCTCCATTTCCTGGTATCCCATTTTGTTTACATTTAAAATTGTCAGAATCTTATAGCTATTTAAAGTGGCATCTTTACCGGCCACCAAATTTCAGTTTTCTTCCACATTAAGTGTTTTTATTGGTTTTGTAAAATTTTAATCTCCTCCCCCAACCTATATTTTTCTAACTCACTCGGAGATATTTTAAATTCTAAGATTAATTTTGTTGTCTGGAATTTCCTTTCTACCTGTCTGCTTAGTTTCAATTTTATACCTCATCTCAAAAGTGTTTTATAACCATACCCGCACATTTTCCCTCTCTTTTGCCAGAAATTCCATTTTACTACTATCAGATTTTTATGTTTATTTTGAGTGCTCCTTCTCTATTTAATGAGTTTCGGTTCTACACCCCAAAGAGAAGTAGTTAGATTTATTAATTTAGTAATTAATGCTATCACCCTCCCCATTTTTGAAAACCCATGTGAACTGTTTTTTGTTCTAAAATAGTCGATTCGTCTTCAACCAGTTGCGCAAGTTGTAACAGTGTCCCACCTTGTCCAAGCTCAGTCATGCATGGAGAGAGAGAGAGACAGACAGACAGAGGGAGAGAACGATAGAGAGACTTTTTTTTTGTAACCACGTTTCCCTAACCATCCAGGCTATAAGCATATACATTACTTGAGTTAATGTGATAGGAATGAGGAAGGTAGAATTTAGAGGAAATTTACAAGAATTTGCGTAGGGGTGAAGTTTTAAAATAATTAGGATAAATAACTATCAGTATATCCGACCGAGATTCCAGCCCTGACCTCCCCTTCATTGACAATCCAACCTTTTGCTAGAATGATGCCTTAGACTAGGTGTCAGCAACCTTTTAAGGCCTTGATCAACTTATAAACTTATAAAAGGTCACGTGATCAACGGTAGTTTCTCCAATTACTTTACACTATAACTCAATTATTATTATTTGGTCTTTATATGTTATATTAATTTTATTCTTTAAAATCAACCTCTTACTAACAATTTAGACTATATACATACGTAGTAAGTTACGCTACTGTTTTAGCTATGATAAAGGTTGAATTTATGTAAAGTATACCTGCATTTGTCTGGATAGAGAATAGAAAACCATTTATTAAAAACCATCCGCACTATACCCAACCGAGATTTAAACCTCAATATCCCAGTCATCTGAAATTTAGTATACTGCGATAGTAGTGCCTTAGACCATGCGGCCACTGAAGTGGGTAATATGGTGTTGACTCTTGCAAATGGCAGCGTGGTGATCTTGAGTAGAGGGGGGGCTATCATCTTATTTGCTTTATTACAGTTAGCTCAGCGACGCTCATTACAAATCAAGTAAAGCGATGATAATAATTCATTACGCTCCTTGATCCGGATCGTCGAGATTCGTGGCTTGAAAGAAGACGCCCACATCTCTGGGGCCTGTCGTGTGGGTATGTCAGGGGATGGGGTTTTAGGGAGGAGGGCACGCGTGTAACGCTAGGCGTGGGTCGTCCCAGACGCCCGGACAGCGTCACGACGCCCATCCATCTACGTCATCGACCAGCCGGCTGTGCATGTTCCGGAATGCAATCCTGAGATAGTTGGTTGTTTGACGTGGTGGTGAAATAACTAGAACTGATGTATGATCCGAGCGTGGGTTGGCCAGTGACGCACCAGATAAATAGATCCAATTAGGGAATGTATTATATATCACTCAAGCCTCCATAGCCTAGTTATTATTTTGTTTATGTTTTTTTTACCTACCCCTGACTTGTACATTTTAATTACTCTAGGAATTCACATTGGTATTCAAATATCTTAACGCGTCACTTTCTTGTTAGGCTGGATTGCCAGGGATGGGGAAATCGGGGTTCGAATCCTGGCCGGGTATATTGAGGGTTTTTTATTTAATGTGTTTCCTACTCCCACTCCACGCAAATGAGGGTAAGATTCTACCTTTCTTATCCCGATCCAGATAGCGTAATTATTAATTACTAAACGGGAACAAAGCCAAGGTGAAAAAAATAAACTAATGGGGTAGAGATGATATTTAATTTAGTTTTAGTTTTCAAAACAGAATACATATATTTTACCGAGAAATATAACAACACAAATACTAATAATAAAGTCATAAAATTTAAACTTTTGATGAATAAACACTAAGAACGTTTATACATGAAATATGCGAAGAGGCATTAAAAAAAATTGTAGCACTCTAGAATAAAGTAGATTTTACTGTAATTCAATCCGGATTTGCCTGATGTAAATAAAGGTAAACATTAAGGTCAAACTGCCCACTTCAGTGGTCACATGGTATAGGGCAGGATTCTTCTACATTTTCATGTCCAAGTCCAAGTTTATATCTCTGGTTTGCCCGCGGACCGCAACACTGTACCAACAAAATTTGGATGAAATACATATTCAAATATGTGTATTAGCTTATTTTTATACACTTATACTCACACTTGGGATTAAGATTTCTCTTGTAGTATTTTCATATTTATATATTTTCACGGCAGGTGGTCTTGTCTACTAGGGTTGCCATTTACCGGTTCAACGTACATTTGTATTAAAACGCTATACTTTTCTTCACGCAAAAAACAAAAGTTGTTTCTAAAATACGTAAAAAATGTATTTGTTATATTAGTTTGGTTGTGGTTTGAACGGCACACCTAATTCACCGCCATAGCACACCTTTTGCGGAACATTGCTTTAAACTGCCCTTCCGATCCCCGACCCTTATAATTGAGTCATTAATAAATAATCATGGTGTAAAAAAATAAATAATATATTTTTAAACCACTTCTGGGGCGTAGTTAGCTAACGTGCTAGTTTCAACGTTGAACTAAACTGCCGAGGACGGGGAGATCAAGGTTAGAATCTCACTCTAGTGGACTTGCGGTGGTTTTTATTAAATGGTTTTCCACTCTACTTCCACGCAAATGAGGTTTCATTTGCTATTTATTCAATTTTCTCAACTCCTAACCCATTAACGAAATTAGCACTTAAGTGTATAACCCGAATGGGTAGTAATACGTGGTTCTAAGTATTTTTTTTATTATTACGACTTAAAAATATTTACCATGAAGCTATCACACAGCTTCTAATTGAGTATTATCTTTTGTACGTGTGTGTACGCGAGCGCATTCCAGCTTTTATTTATTTTATTTTTTAATTAGCACCGCGTCTTACTACCCGTTCAGGTTATACGCTTAAGTATTAATTACGCTAATGGATTAGTAACTGGGAAGGTTGAATTTAGAGGAAGTAAACCCGCATTTGCATGGAGGGAGAGTGAAAAACCATTTATGAAATAAAAAAGATCGCCCATAGAAATTCTAACCTCGATCTCCATGCCCTCACCAGTCGAGCTCAACACGACTAGCGCGTTAGCTAACTACGCCACCGAGGCGGGTCCCATCCCATCTTATAAGCAGTTCTGGAAATACACATTCTTACACTAATAGAGTAGGGATGATGATTTTTGAATTTAGTGTATCAGTATTTGCATGGAGAATGTTGGGAGGGGGGGGGGGAAATTAGGAAAAACTCCTCAGTTTGCCTAGCTGGGATTATATCCCTGACCTTACTGTTATCGGCAAAGCAGACCTTACGTTTGGTCCACATGAACACTGATTCGCTAAAATGTGTTTTTTTAAACGTATTTTGACTCAAATCAGACTCTACTTTAGCTTTAATTAAAGACAAATGAATAATGTTATGGAACTATCTAATAAATCACACATTGGACACAAATCTAAAAAAAAAGAAAAAAAATGTGATTTCGTGACATAGGTGACAGATTCCTGTAAAATATGCATTGCCTGTTTAATGGACGCACACTCTACTATTAATTAATACTTGTAGTCTTCATTCATTCAATTTGATATTCGGTATATGATTTATCGAAAGATTTTTATCATTTAAATCATGATTTTCATCTGAATTGAAATATTACATTCTTTCACATCTATTCTAACTTTCTGTATTTTTATGTGGAGTTTTGTTCCTACACATAGATTAAATCAAGGCAGTGACACGCACTGGCGTGCACGTTAAAAAGGCCATCATTATTATCTTATCCAGTTTGCCAGTGACGGAGAGCTCACAGCTCAAATCCCGACTCATTGTATTAAGCCGATTTCACTTTAATGTTTATTTATTTGAGGTACTGAACGAGCACTTTATGAATCGAATGATTATATCAGAACACGAGATTTTTTTTTCTTTTTCTATAGGTGAGAGAGAAAGGATTTACAAATTTCATCGGGAAAGGTGCACTTCCCCTCCGAAGGAAGTTGCGCTACGTTATTTTTACCACACAAGAAAAATCCGTCTATTTTAGTTGGGTTTACACCAAAAAAAATCGGGTGCTGAGGCTAGCATTTTATTACAAGATCACCAAAGTAGACTTTTTTAGAAAAAAATATATGGTTTTCAGCTTTTTTATAAGCAAATTCGGGTAAACTCGCTCTTCCTCATCCTTAACCATTGGTATAATTATGCGTTTACCCTGGATGGACAGTAAGACGCGTTGTGCTAGGTGAAAAATGGATTACTTTGTTAGTAACCCCTCTGACCGTATCAATAATAAAAATATAAATTGTTAAAATCCTATATTTCTAGAATCCAAATCTTAAATTTTCTTTCGAATCTAAAATTCGACTCATCGAATCGTTAAGGATGTACAGTTCTAGTGTAAAGTGAAAACATTTTAAATTGAATTTAAAATAGTTTGGTTTAAAACTCAATGCCACTGACAGATGCTAATTTATTTGTTATGTTTGTAACGTAATAAAAAACAAATAGTACACTGTTTTAGTGAATTAACTATATTAATACAATTTTTCCATTATTTTTTTTCTTATCCTCCCAACCATATATAGTTTTTTTTACCAAGTGATTAAAATTGTAATGCCAAATCAAGGTCTTCCTAAAATTGTATTCAAGATAAAAAAAAATCAAGATTTTTTCCGAATCTCAAATCTCTCTAATACCACAGAACTCGATAAATAAAGCGCATTATCTCTAAATTTATGATATTAAAAAAAACTGTATTTTAAACATAAATAAAACATAAGTAATTTAAAATTAATTTATCTAAAGAAGATTATATTTCCTCCAGATTTGAGGTTCCTCCTAAACAACGCCAACTAATAGAAAGTGCTTTAACTACCTTGATAAATAAATGGTATGTCACAAGTGTAAAGTTTTTTAATTATTTTTTTTTATCGTATGGCACATTTGACCAGGAGGGACATTACATCCAGTTACGGTCGCCTTATGTGTGGACTATCTGCCGCTCTGGTGGCACAGAGCGCTTGCCATGGCTGCTGGTTAGGAGGTAGGAGGGTAGGAGGTTGTCTACACGTCGTACCTGCAATGAGATAATGTTATGATAGTTTTTAAGGCGTTGTGGATCCGGAGTGAGTCGTAAATTACTAACTTAGGCCTGATAAGTAAAACCCTGATAAAGATTGGGTCCATTCCCCTAAAGCGAAGAATACCAAAGATATCAGCCGAGAATCGAAACCGGCACCCCTAGGATCATAGCCAGGTGCACTGACCGTTACACAACTGGGCCATTTTGCTCTCTGATAAGACTGATAGAGTAACGGTATAGTACTGATATACTATTTATTTATTTATTTATTTAGCTTACAACCCGTTCGGGTTATACGCTTAAGTACTAATTACGCTAATGTATTAGGAATTAGTTGAATCTAGAGGAAGTTAACCCGTATTTACGTGGGGGGAGAGTGTAAAACCACTTAGGAAGTTCCCCAGTTCACCCGACTGATATTCAAACCTCGACCTCGTCATACTCCTCAGTCCAGCTCAACACGAAACTACCGCGTTATCCAGTTACGCTACCGAGACAGGTAACTTGAATTAAAATCACGATCTAGCCTCAAAGAATGGCCATATAACATTTAGATTTCAAGTTTGAAAGAAATAAACTTACACCAAACAGTTTCGGATGCAGCCCTGGGTAAGACAGACATACAGAGAGACAGACAGAATTGTAAGAGCCAATTTTTCTGAGTTTGTGGACTCAACAAAACGTCGAGAACAATCATATTTACAATATTATAATCATTTCTGAGTATTAGACAGTCGGAAAATAAACACGACAGAAAGAAACAACAATTCCCTCCGTTGGATCCTTTCCAAGTTATTTACTAGATAAACTTCCCCTTACTCTTCTCTACCCCTCGAGTGTGGCTTCGCCCGTGAACCAGGAAGTCCCACGCCGAGAGGGTTGATGGGAGGGTCGGGGCCGGGCTTATCGACTTTTTCCGGGGGAGGGCGCGATTCAGGTGAAAACCAGGCTAGGAGGTCTTTCTCCCTCGCGAGGCCCGGTCGATTGGAATGTCTTTTCGCTTCTCGCTGAGGAGTAAGGAGGGGACCTTGAATGAGCTTTACAAACACCGAGCGAGCTTTCTCCACCCCCGCTCGTTCCGTGGCCTTCCTTCTCTCCCTCGAGCCTACAAGATCGATTGCGGCGAGTCAAGATACCGCGGGTTCTTGCACTTAGAAATGGTACTTTTTCTACCCTCTCTTAACCGTTTACCCAAGTTTCATATCAATAAAGTAAAACTTGTTTTCACCAAATTCAGGATACATTTTTGCTCATGAAAATACCTCAGCTGAATATTCTAAGGGTGCTTACATAAATAAAATAGGCTTCTAGATTTCCAGCGACAAAGTTCTGCGATTGTTTTTTTTTTATTTATCCCTGCGTCTTAATATCTGTTCAAATTTTTCGTATAAATGATAATTACTCTAATGAGGAAGGGAAGGAGCATTTTAGAGGTAATTTACCCAAGTTGCATAGAAGAAGAGTGGGAAACCGTTTAGGAAAAACTACCCGCAGTATACTCAACAGGGACTCTAACACCGATCTCACCATCTTCCACAGGCCAATAAACCATTTTACCACTGAAGCTAGTAACATATGCTTGTTCATGTATATGCTGTACAAAGATGTGAATGAAAGCCTAAAAACCTGTCAGTGTTCCTAGTTAACGCGGCAATCCATCATTTGATAAGCAATTTTTACTTCTTTGCACGTGCCTGTAACAAAGGATACTTTGGAATTAATTGACACACATTCTCTTCGCGGTACTTCTTTCCTAATACTATTGGGGCCATTGATACGCAAACCTTTTCGTGTTATATGTTCTAAGAATTTAGGATCGTTGTTCTTTAACTGTAAGAAATGATTTTCTGTTGTCTTTCCAGATGTTTCGAACGCGCAATACAAGTTTCTGGAGGGTGACCTGGCGGTCTAGGAGTAAGGTGTCGTATTTCTGTGCTGGGGGTCTGGGGTTCAATCCTCGGTCCCGGAACTGATTTTTCTGATTGCCAAACTCTTCCTTCACCTCTGACAAGACGTGTATTAATCACAACTTGTGAATGTGTGGAGTGCCAGGCCTCCACCGTGGTTCGGATTCCACGTTAAACTGTAGGTCCTCCATTTCATCTCACAATCACCCTACCATTACACATTAGCGTAAGTGCGTACAGCCCGAACGGGTAGTAAGACCCGGTGTTAATAATAATAATAATAATAGTAATAATAATAATAAGTTTCAGGATATTGTAAACAATGCGATGGTGACCCTTGTAGACTACATTTATCTATTCCAGAAGCTAATAATGAACTAAATGTTCATTCCGGTAGACCTGTAGAGGTGCAGGGAACCCGTACTGACATTCATGAACCTACTTTCACAATGAACGGCACTATCTGTAAGCTTAACCTCTATGTTGGCGTAGGTCAGCATCGATCGCAACTGGTAATTGAAAAGTAGGTTTTGTTGTAATCCGCCTATATTTTCACGGCCTAAGCTGTACAATTAATACCAAAGAGATATCTAGCTGAACTAGTAAATTAATAAACCATATTTTAACATTATAGCAACGCGTTTTTTAGGTGTTTCAAATCGATTAAGTTTTATAAATACTAACGCTGGTTGTAGAGTGGTCTAAGGCAAGTGTCGACAGTATTTTTAAGTGTCACACGACCTATGGGTTTGAAAAAATAAAATGGTGGGCTGGATAGGAAAAAATATCGGGCAGAAAATTAAAACCTTATATCTTTCACATTATAATTAGTTATTGCCCTATTTTTATCAATATAATTTTCTTTGTTCCTTAAATATTTCGCACGCCCAATAAAATCTGTCTTTGGACTGGATCTGGCTTGCGGGCCTTAGTTTGCCGACCATTGGTTTAAGACGTCACATTCGCAAGTCTGGACTCTGGACTGCCGATGACGGGGAGCTAGGGGTTCTGGTTGGGCGCACTCAGGAGGTTTTACCATAATGCTTCACATTCCATCTGCAAATAAATGAAGTTACGCTTCCTATAAATTCGACTTTCTTCAGCCCTAGGACATTAGCGTTATTATCGCATATGCGTCAAATAGGTAGTAAGACGAGGTGCTAGATGAAAGTTGTGTAAGATTTATGTCACAAGGATGAATAGGCTGGTTTAATAACTTATAAATACAATTAAGATGTTTGAAATCTTAGTTTAGTCAGTAGAGCAATTTCTAACTGAGCTTAAGGTCCTGGATTTAAAATGTGGGGCGTATAATCCAAACAGGTAGTAAGACGCGGTGCTAAGTATTATTATTAAAATGAGGATACACTTCCTCTAAATTAAACCTTCATCATTCTTAACATATTAATGTAATTAGTACATGTACGTATAAACTGGATGGGTATTAAAACGTGCTGCTAAAAAAAAAGACAAATAATATATGTGTAAATTATATATAGGCCTGTATAGTCAAATAAACTGTACGGTAAGTGTCTCACGGGGAGGGGGCAGGAAGATAAGGGGAGAATAAAGTTTATCGTGGGCTGATTCTAGCATCATGGAGACACGCCCACACGTTACGTGAAGATTTCACCCCCGCAGGGCTTTCCACCTACATATCCTCTAAAAGCAATCAAGTACTATTTTTATAGGTGTGTTTATAACTATTATAGTTATATGCTCAACTGATTTTCAAACCCTTCCTTCCCCTCTGACAAGACGTGTATTAATCACAACTCGTGAATGTGGAATGCCAGGCCACCACCGTGGCTCGGATTCCACGTCAAACTGTAGGTCCTCCATTTAATCTCATAATCACTCTTTCATTACACATTAGTGTTAAGTGCGTATAACCCTAACGGGTAGTAAGACTTGGTGCTAATAATAATATTAATAATAATGTCATTCTCAAAAATAACAGAAGCAGGGGGTTCCCCATTTTGATCACGTAAGCATAGTGCGTGTTCTCTCTGTAGGTACAACACATTGACGCCATACCGCCGATTGATAAGAAATGATAACATGAACAAAGTGAGCTATACAGAGAATTCCCATCAAATAAAGAATACGATAATGGGTTTGCAATTAAATCTATGAAAGTAGAACTTGGGGCTCCATGCATTAACTTTATTTAATGGGTACCGAAGTTATATGCGGCGGTTTATGATGAAATCCTCCAACATGATAATGAACGATTTTTTTTTATTTTAAACATTAAATCCCTCTTTAAGTTATTTAATTGTTTTAAACTTGAGATGGGTTGAATGATATATCTCTTGAATTCGAATCCAAATTCTAATCCTCGAATCTTCAAAAGTACAACTTTAGTTTTACGAAAAATTGAAAAGTATATTTTTAAAACGCAAACAAATTGATATAAATAAAATAAAAATCTATCAACAAAATTTATTGCATATTCTAAAAATTTAAAAACGACACCTGGACACGGGAATCGAACACTGGGCCTTTGAATCCCGTATCCAGGTGTCGTTTTTCAATGTTCAGAATATGACATCTAGATGCGGCTAAATCCATACTAAAACACATATAATATATTTGGCAAATATTCTTAATAAAATGTATTACTTTTGATTACCAGAACTTAACGCCAACTGTAAAGGAAACTTCATATTTACAGTAGTGTTTTCATTTCATATTCACTTAGTCTATTAAGAAATAATGTTAACAATGTATAATTAATTAATACCTTACTTACAAGTGAAATAAATTGAACTACAAAAACACAATAAGTTATGGCCCGTCTAAATTAGGAAGAGATAGATATTTATTAGAGATTGATTTTCTTTCGAATCTCGAATTCAAATTCGAATCCTCGAACCTCCAAAAGTACATTTTATTTTGTCAAAAAATTGAAAGTATATTTTAAAAAAGCAAACAAATTGACATAAATAAAATAATAACGATTTTTAGTGGTGATTTTCTTTTTTTTCTTTTTTACGCAAAATAGGCTAATTTGTAATTTTTTTCTAACTACATGAATCTATCTAATACCTAAAAAATTGCATTTTGAGTTCAATCTAAAGCCTATATAGTTGGATTCGAGATTTTTTTGCAAGATTCTCGAATCTAACATTTCTCGACTACCATAGGATTCGAGGGATTTGAGGAATCAAGGATTCGAACATCCCATCTTTATTATTTATTACTTAGTTATTTACTTATTTTAAATCTATGGTCAGTCAAGATTAATCTAAAGTTAAATAAATTGACTTGTTAACTTTGTCTGATTAGCCTAGTGGTGGGTTCATATACTAATTGTATCAATTGAAAATATTTTATATAGAACATTATCATAGTAAATAAAACTTTTTTAGATGGTTTGGCACTACTGAACATTCCTATTCTGTTTATTTGTCTTTTATATTACGTTTTAAGAACAAAGGAAACATTAAACAATAATTTATAAATCATAATCTTAAGTTGACCCCTTATAATATCCCCCCATTTTCTGTTATTGTTATGGCTTTACGGGGTAATTGAACTTTAATGTTGAATACAAAGGTTTATAAATATGTATATCTAAAATTGTGTAAATTGAATTAAAATTAATTAATATCTAGAAGCGTACACACCTTAAATTGTGATCCTGTGATCTAAAGATTAACTCCCCTATTAAATAAGATTTCCTAAAAGAGGAAAGTTGAGATTCGAATCTTGGCAAGGTGAAATGGTTAGTTTTCCACACACATTATTTTATCCATTCGATTTTATCGCTCTCTGCACGTTAATAAGCATGAATTTCATACGACTGCCTTCCTCATACCAAAAGATAAGGCCTAATATAGCCTTTGTGTTACCGGCTTCGGTGGTTGTATGGTCTCAGATAGTGGTCGGCAACCTTTTTCATCACTAATACATTAGTAATTAGTTTGCATGCGTGTAGTGCGTATAATCCGAACGGGTAGTAAGACGCCATGATGATGATGATGATGATGATAATAATAATACATATGCATATAGACAGAAAAACGCTCTGACAAAAAATTTAAAATCTATATATGCTAGCTACTTAAAAATATGTGTATAATGTGTGGGCTTGTCATGGGTTTATTTTTACTGATAGAGGGGTTCGTGATTTAAAATGATCGGGGACTGGAGAGCTATAAAAGTTAATACTGATTTAAATAAAATGTAACTTTGTTTTGGAGCTATTTTTAAAAACATGATTATATAACGATGATTTTTCTCGACACACGAAACTCAAGTCTCCTAAGTATTGGATCAACAGCACCTTGTTGATGGGCTAACAGGTAAATCGCGGTAAGTATGTCAAGGATGACAAATTGCGGCTAATAATAGCATGTCTTATCTCTCCGAAACAAACGAAAGCGGTTTAACACGTGAGGTGGGGAGCAGATTCAAAACAACACCGTCCTCTCAGGTAGAAAAGGCCTTAACTTCTGACCTGATTCAACAACAAAGAAGGGCTAAGTTACGTGATTTTGGTAGTGATAATTTGAGAGCTTGCGTGTCCTGCATATATAGGGCAAGCTTGAAGCTAAATTACCCTTAAACCCAAAATCGTATCTCTGGGTGGTTTTTCCGCATTCTCTATTTTATTTTTATCTTGCTACCCATTCGGGTTATCTGAATATTTACACTCATGAAAAAGGGACGTGGAAGAATAATTGGAATAAAGCTTTCGACATAATTTATTTTACTTGAAGAGAAAGTGAGATAAATAAACTTGCATAGTTTAATTTTTTTCAAACAAACCTACCTTGCCAAGATTCGAACTTAACCATCACCAGAAAACCGGGCGAGATTTTATCAGCCCATTTTAGTTGTCGCCTGGTCTAAGTCAGTTGTTATCAAACTGTGGTTCGTGGTGGTGTGCCAGGTGGACAGCATGTGGGACCACAGTAAAATTAATTGTATTTGCTTTCTCAAAATAGTATATTATAGTTGGAGACTAACTAATCTGTTATCTATCCTCAAATTATCTTTATTGTACTATAATGTAAATACTTTTGAAATATCTATTTTAAACAAAATAATTATATAATTTTTCTAAGATTACTCAACATTAAACTTTTAATTATCTGAGGGCCTCAATAAAAATCACAACACCCCGAGGATATAAATAATTCTTTTTGGGTTATAGAGCACATAAAATGAAAAGATTCCTCATAATTTCAAGGACTATATTTTTAAGAGTTGAAACATTATTTCCCTTTATTAAAGTGTAAGATGTGAAATAAATCAAAAGAATACAATGACCAGAGCTGCTCAGCATATTTTATTATGCAAGTACAGTCCAAATTTTAAAGGAAGATCTGACATTCATAAAAAATCTCACTAAATTATTTATCAACTTTCAAAAGTGACATAATATAACTTGATTTTAAAGTAGATTTAGTGTCGTCTCTAACTGTCAGATAAGGCTCTTCCTATGAAAATAAGACTGTAAAATGAGTAAATGAAACAGAATTATATACAAATGCTGTCTTTACTACTTAATAAACACTTTTTCAAGCCCCGTGGTTCACCGGTCAGAGCACTTTACTATGAACCTAGGGGGCCCGGAATCGATTCCCAGCTGATATTTTGGGTATTTATCTCTTAAGGAGAATCATCCTAACGATCACCAGGGTTTGGTAAATTAGGTGTAAGTTAGGTTTAAGACTCCCACTGGCCCACCCCCACCTCCATATTCCCAACATCACATCATCTAATTAAGAGCACGTGTAGACAGCCTGCAAGGTGTACCCTAGGCAACGTCCTGTGCCACCAGAGGTGCGAGTAGTATACATACAGACGACTGACCTGGATGTCATGTCCACCCCCCGGTCAGTATTGCCACACGCTAGAGAATAAATAAAAAAAACTTTCATTATAAAATGTGCTGCTTCGACAAGTGTCACGTTGGTAGTAAATTAAGGTGGGTGTTTTGAGTGTTCATCGAACGTTTTCAAGTGGTCAGCTATTGGGAAAGGTTTGAGAAATCTTGGTTCAAGGTTTCACATACATAATAGACTGCACTGCCAATGAAGGGGAGATCGGACTTTCGACCACCTATGTTGGTAACACATGACAATCGAACGGCTTAATCTAAGGGTAGGTTAGGGGAAGTGAACACATTTTAATATGAAAAGAGATTATGAAAAACCACATTATAAATCACACGTTAAAAAACAAAACTTTGTAAACCTGGTCAAGATTCAAATCTTAAAAATTGATCAATAATTTTGGTGTTAGAACGTGACAACCCTAAATAATTCAAAATACCAATTACGATATATATTTATATAGGTAAGATAGTGACAAGTGGCCTCAGCTGTTTGGAGCATGACTTTTATATCCGTGATTATTTCTTTGAAATAATTTGTTCAGATTCCATTGGGTTAAAAGTGTAGACCTCCTATAACATGAAGCCAGGTGGTAAGTCGAGTAATTTGGGATAACACCCATTCTGGATGTGGATAACTGCATTAAATAACTGCGCGTATAGGTTCCATCGTTCGTATCCCAATAGTGGAAAGATTAGTTACTACTAATGTACTGTTGCCCAGAAGACACCCGAATATACTAATAGTACATCCTTTCCGTGGAGGATCTTTCCATGTCCCGGTGAGATGAGGTGGGTTTTTTTGTTTAATCTATCACTGCGTCTTACTACCCATTTGGGTTCTACGCCTAAGTACTAATTACGCTAGTGGGCTAGGAACTGGGAAGGTTCAATTTAGAGGAGGGGAACCTGCATTTGCGTGGAAAATATTTAGGAAAAACCATTCCAGTTAAACCGACCAAGATTCGAACATCAATCTCCACGTCCTCGGTAGTCTAGCTTAACACGAAACTAGCGCGTTAGCTAAATACCTAACCAAAGTGGTTGGGGTGATGGTGGTAGTGAGTGTGAGTGTGATAGTATGATGGTGGTAGTATGAGGGTTATAGTGAGTATGAGATTATGGAACCAGTGGAAACACTTAAACTTATCTTAAGCCTAATTAACCAAACACTGGTAACCGCTGGGATAATTCACTTTTCGGTAAATATACTCAAGGTATCAGCCGGTAATCGAGCCCGTGAACACCTACGCTCGTATCCAGGTGCACTGACCACTAGACAACAGATCCGGTCACCTCTTTGATGCAAACTTCCTATGTACAAAAAAAAACGTATTTAAAATAAACTATAAACGCCAGGGGTAATAGACAATGGTGTCAACATATCTGCATCACTGGCTTGCCTAACTATTTCAGTTCGAGGGGCTTAAAAATTATGCTTATCATCCGCGACTAGGATTTATCCCCATCACTGGTGGTGAAGTTCATTTCTGCCTTTTAGACCATTCTGGTCACTGCCAAGGACTGTGAAAATCTTATCGCGTGTCGTCTTGGTTTGATACATTTAGCCGACTCTTGCTTGTAATGGACCTAAGGCCTTCTTGATTAATTCATAAAGTACGAGCTGGCGGCAGTAGGGAGAGGGTGGGAAAGGGTTTGTGACCTCGTATTGTGCTTTAAACAATGGCGTTATTTCTGGCTTGAGCAAAACAACTCGAGCACTTGACGGCGCTAGAAATATGGAAGGTAAACAAAGTTGTTTTGGCCAGGTGAAAGCTTCGGTAGAAGAGTGATACAAGTGACCATATTAACTCAGAAGGCATCAATACATGGTTTTAAAAAAGCATGACGCTAATTTAGTAGAAGACATAAATAAACAGTATATCTATAAATGTTGCATAAATTTGGTTTGAACATTAAGAAGTTGATTGATTGAGAGCTTTCAAACTGAGAGTTGGTTTTATGAGCTTTTTAACCCATCCAAAGCTGCGGTCACACTCAGCCCTTTTGCTGGATTCCATCCTCCCGTCCTATTGGTAACTTATTTAAAAAAAAACCACTTGTACTCGGGAAGTTATACTTAAGTGCGGGGATTTCCTGTTTACTTCCGCACTTAATTTTTGTAATGAAATTAAAAGTGTTTATATATATTTTTTTCGTAAAAGGTATAGCTCATGTGTGATTTAAATACCTTCGTTTGCTGTAATTGATATTACGAAGAAATGGCTTAACCTATTTTGACAAACGATCTTTCATTTTAAAGGTTAGGGGTCTAGGATGTACGAAATAATAGCAGTTTTCAACGAAAATCTAATTTTCCCATAGAATTTTCAGCTTTTCAGTCTTTGTTTACATCACCACGGAAAACCTGATGTGTGTGTCCGTGTATATGCAAATAAATTATCTCTCTCTGACTACAAATAATACCAACTTAAACACTTACTTTAGCACAGAATCTATTATCATGAACAAAAACAATACGACTGCTTTCAAAATAGTAAATTAAAACAATGGCAAAATACATTTTGAAACCAGTGTGTATATTTGTACGTTTTTATAGAACTTTGGTAATGTTTAACTAACTTTGTCAGTTTTTTGCTTAAAAATTGGGGGGAGGGGGGACGGGTCAAATATTCTAAATAAACAAAATAGTTATTAGATAATTATTTATAACGTAAGATTATATTTACTTAGTTTTTATGGTATAATTTGAACTTTTTTATCTTTTTCTATGTGTTAATAGCATTGGACATAGCTTTAATTTATTCTGAAAATTTTTATTCTTATTAAAATTTTTACTTTCTTTTTTTTTCACATCATTGCAACAATATTGTCATTATTTGTTGGCTCGTCTGTTTAAAACCTTTATACAGTTTTACCCATCTTTCGCCGTGAGATAGATTCAAATGCAACCTGCATTGCAGTGGTGTATTAAGTCTAGGCGAGCATTAAGGTACTAAATAATATCTTATAATTTTATAAATAATTGATGATAAGCCCACATTTCCTATGAGTGAAATTACAAGGAAACGGCATAACCGATTCTGACAAACAACCATTCATGTTAAAGGCTAGTAGTCTAGGATTTCAGTAAGAGTAGTAGTTCCCAACTAAAATTCAATTTTAGTAATATTCATTGTAATTTGTTGGTAATGATAATTATATGATTAATAATAAGGAAATAAATCCTTGAATTTATACCAAATATACTTATTATTGTTATTATTATTATTATTATTATTATTATTATTATTATTATTATTATTAGCACCGCGTCTTACTACCCGTTCGGGTTATACGCACTTACGCTAATGTGTAGTGATAGGGTGATTGTGAGATGAAATGAAGGACCTACAGTTTAACGTGGAGTCCAAACCACGGTGGAGGCCTGGCATTCCTCAAATATAATAATTATATTCTAGGTTTTATTTCCTTATTATCTATCATAAAACCCAATTTTCCGAGCGAATTCCTAATTTTTCTGCTGTATGTACAGTGACTTATTCGTACAATAATTATTTGTTTACATCACCATGGAAACCCTAATAATATATATATGATTGTATACCAGTAAATTCAATATTTGTCTTTGGCTGATTTTTTTTTTAAGATCTCGATACTTCAATGGTATGGGGAAACAAATAGATGGATAGATATTTGGAAGAAAGGGTTTTAAAGCTATTCTCACCATAGGGTAAAGGGGAAAATATGATATGTTTTGCTTAAAATTAAACACCGAACGCTCTAAATCTATTAAAAGCTGACTTTGAGTAGTAAAACTTTATATATAAAGTCGAGTGAGGCCTTATTTTAAAGAACTTTTCTAAATAAAAGGGCCATAAAAATTGTCCCCATCACATGGATATCCCCGACGGGTATTAAGATTTGGTGTAAAAAAATAGAAATACCCGGTTACGATCATAGAGAGAGAGAATACATCTTTCTTTGTCTTGTGTAGGTTCTAAATGTGCATTAACCCCTATTGCGAAACATTGCGTCAGTTCTAGTTTGCAAAATATTTGCCAATACGTATATCGCTGACGTCACATGGTAACAGACAACAAGATGAGCTAAAAAAAACTACACCCACATACACACGGTGTTTAAAAATAATTGTACCGAACTAAATAGACAAATGACCAAAATGTAAATTTGTAAAACATGAAAATGTGAGCTTGAGTTTATTTTTCCAATAAGAGATTAATCAATTAGCAAGAGGTTCATTGTTAGCTAGGTTAAGTCATGATGTTAGTCAACACACTGGCACAAACTCTTTCTTAAATACATTCTTACAAGCTTTGCAGTTGCTTACGACAATTTTAGTAGGCCAACGAGAATTTCAGACAACATTTGAAGGGAGCTTCTTTAAGGACTAGTAAACTTTACACAGCCGGTATTCAAACGAGCAAAGTCTCCGGAGAAGGTTGGGCAACACATTAAGGCCTTAGCTGTTTGTTTAGCACTGCGTCTTACTTTCTGTTAAGATTATAGCCATGTTAACTAATTACACTAATGGGAATAGGGATGAGTAAGGTTGAATTTAGATTAAGTGTATCAGCATTTGCGTGGAGTGAAAGTGCAAAACCATTTAGGGAAAACCACCCTCAGTAAACCGACCCGAATTAAAAACCCTTAGCTCTCTGTCATCTGCAGTTTAGTTTATTACAAGAGTTACGCCTAGGACTATGCGGCCACCAAAGCAGGTTAATACCTTAGCGGTCTTGACCGTTTATTTGGGTAAACAAGTGTATATCACTGGTTTTAATCTCTATTATAGGCTTTAAAAAACATGTCAATGACCAAGAATTTAATATATATTATATCCTATTAATTAAGTTTTATATAGCACCGCGTCTTACTACCCGTTTTTGTTGTACCCCTATGTACTAATTACACCAGTGGGTTAGAGTTTAGAAAGGTTTAATTTAGAGAAAATGCACTCGCATTTGCGTTAAGTGAAAGTGGAGAAAACCATTTAGGGGGTGGAAAATTAGTGCACCCAACCGTGATCTAACCTTTGATCTACCCATCTTCGGCAGTCTAGTCCAACACGAGAGTAGTGCGTTAGACCATGTTACCACTGAAGCGGCTATTAAGTAGTTCAGGTAGCTGATCAACCAGGTGTGTCTTCTACAAACACGCCGACAGATATACCTGGCCCCAATTGGGTGGACAGCTCTTGAACACCCTGTACCATAACAATGACGCAAGTCCAGCTGATTGGGCGCAATCAAAATGACATTATCAAATGTCTCACTCCCACTAACAACCCCTCTAAATTTCCCCAACCTCCTCGTCCCATTCAAAGAGATCTTGCCCCTTCACCACGGATTGGCTCATTCATTACCGAAATGTCTAACAAGACTCCTCGCTAATTTTATCCCCTCTCCCCTTCCCCACTTGTTATCATCCCTGCTTTAAATATGCTCTCCTACGTGAGAGAATTATAACTGTGCGCGCGCAAATGACGTCAACGAACGAAAGTAAACAAAGTACTTTTAATAGCCTGATAATTATATCGTATCCTCGTCAATTTCAGTCATACAACTCTAAGCAATAAATTACGTCACTATAACATTAATAAAAATTTACCCGCCTCGGTGGCATGGTAAGCTAACGCGCTAGTTTCGTGTTGAGCTAGACTGCCGAGGATGGGAATATCAAGGATCAAATCACGGCTGGGTGAACTGGGGGTGGCTTTTCCTAAATGTGTTTCCACTCTACCTCCCCGCAAATGCGGGTTCGCGTTTTCTAAATTCAACCTTCCCAACCCTTGATCCATTAACGTAATTAGTACTTAAGCCTGAATGGGTATAAAGACGTGGTGCTAAATAAATAAAAATATTAACAAATGTATATTTAATTCACAGTGTGCAAATTTCCTTGTATACTTAGGACTAACTGATAAACAATTTATCAAAATAAAAATATTTCTTGATTAGAATTAAAATTTAAAACATAGTTTAGTGTGTTAGTAATAAACTCTTAATAGTCTTAGAGTAGAATAAATAATATTCAAAATTAGTAATGTGTTTTGGTCGTTTATTACGGATATGTTTAATATTAATTTTTATTTGTGGGGGAGTCTAATTATTAGCGAGTATATTTCAACCAAAGTAGGCTAATACTATTGATTTTACAATCCTATTATAGAGTTGAGTATTTAATGTTAAGTACAGATTTCTAGGTTGAGTTAGTTTTTAAGTTGTTGAATTAATAATCAAATTAATAAATAGGGTATACTAAGGTAGAATAAGTGTACCTAACTTTAATGAAGAATAAAAACTGTTTTATGTATATTTAAAACGATTGTTCAAAGTTTCTATTTGACCAAATTTAATACGAGAGCGATTATATGGAATGGATTTATTAGTCAATCCAAACTATTTAGTTAAGTGAAGAATATTTTCACAGTACACTGTTTTATAATGTAAGATTTAGATCTTAAGATATAATAAAACAAATCGTAGTGCTTCTATAGTATTTATTGTTCACTATATTCCCAGTTACGTGGCGTGGCGTGGTTTGTTTCCATAGTAAGCATAGCTGGTTTTAAACTGTACCTTAGAACTGTTCTCATCACTCAGCATCAAATTGATTGGTTGGGTATAAATAAACATACAATCCCATATGAGATATGTAGAGAAGAGCTTGTTTATGATTGCTCAAATGGAAGACCAAGAGGAACAACATATCACAGCTACAGTTTTAACAAGCTTTTCTTATCCTGACAACACTACACGACAAGTCACCGCAATTCTCGTATGCACCTCACTTTGAATATGTTATATATATATATACTTATACTTATATATATATATATATATATATACTTATATATATAAGTAAAATGAATATTTTGTTTGTCAGTCTCTCATGAGCACTGCGCGATATCTACCGCACTCAGGGGTTTGAAATTTTAAAAATTAGTAATCACTGTGCACGAACATGTGCATATAAAAGCCAGAGCTTTGAAATTTTGACTAGGTTTTGTTTAGTTAATTAAAAACTCGGTCGGAAGCAAAGCATTATAACTAAAATAAAGACGTTTGTCATGAGTATTTCACGATATCTCTGACAATTTAAACATAAGTAGCCCCTATGCACGAACATGTTTACCTCTAAGCTTTTTTTTTAAATTTTGACTAGATTTTTTAATTAATTAAAAACCAAACAGATCGAAATAATAAAAAAAAGGCCATGAACAAAGTAGGGTTTAAAGGCACTAACTTTAAAGTTACCCTCCACGCGCAATCACTAAACTAAAAGTATTTCTCCCGGGTACTTGAGTACTTCAACGAGTGTTCACAAAATGAAATACAATTGTGTTGGAACAACCATTACAATGTTGATCCTTTTTTACGATATTGTATGGTTACTATTGTTAAGCTAATATTCTTAATTGTTGTTTTAGTCACTTGAAAGGTCTGGAAGATTTGTTTAAAGTATCTATTTTAACTAATGCCGTTCATTCCTACATATACCAACCATTCTCATTTGTCGTTCTCAACTAGAATTGAAACCTCTGATAAAGCTAAGGTGGTCAGGCAGGATCTATCAATTTGAAGGTTTTCATATGTATATTGCACTGTAAATATTTACGTTATTCTATTTGTACATATCTTAAGATGTCTTAATGTTTGTAATATTTAAGTTTCTGAACTTAACTTATAATTAATTGATAGCGTTTCAAATCTACAAACAAGATAAATAGGTACTTTCTCACCTATAACACACCGCCCTCAAATGACGTAAACAAATATAGAAAGGAGGTGACCTGGCGGTCTAGGGATAAGGTGTTAGATTTCTGTGCTGGGGGTCTGGGGTTCAATCCGCGGTCGTGGCACAGATTTATCTGATTGCCAAACCCTTCCTTCCCCTCTGACAAGACATCTTGTGAATGTGGGGAATGCCAGGCCTCTACCGTGGTTCGAATTCCACGTTAAGCTGTAGGTCCTCCATTTCATCTCACAATCACCCTACCATTACACTTTAGCGTAAGTGCGTATAACTCGAAAGGGTAGTGAGACGTGGTAATAATAATAATACTAATAATAAATAAAGTCTTAAGACGCGTCTGACTACATCGTATACATGCTCTGTCCAGTAGAAGTAATTATACATGACTGAAGTTATTCTAATGGCGTCACAACAACAGAGAGATATTGATCACATGCGGTGCATGAATGCTCTGACTAGCAGTAATAAGTCTACGCGGGTGCTGTGCCCCAAATGACGACATAGCCACAATGTGGCGTTCTTTGTAAGGAGAGTGATCACACATACTTTGTCAAGTAGCAAATGTGTATCGGCAGGACTATTCTAGTAAAATGTTCCCTGCCTCTTAATATTTATTTTATCAAAATATATACGAAATAATATAATGAGCTAATCTGTATTTGCTTACTTAAAAGAGTAAGTTTAAATCTGAATGATAGAGGGGGGGGGGGATCTTTATTAATACAGTTCTATCGCACCTTGGCAACAACCCACAGACCATTCCTGCCCAGTATTAATATGTGTACTGTCTTTAAGTTCACCATGTGTACAATGTTGTCATGTTTTCAGTGGCGGTAAATGCGAGCTGCAGCGTGAGGATGCCGGAACAGAGTAATGACTACAGGGTGGTGGTGTTCGGGGCAGGAGGGGTGGGAAAGAGCTCCCTCGTGCTCCGTTTCGTCAAGGGCACTTTCAGGGAGTCGTACATCCCAACCATCGAGGACACTTACAGACAGGTATGTTTAATGTGGAGGACATTGGCAGACAGGTACGTTTAATTTCGAGAGCATATTTACACTGGTTAGTTGAAAGTTGAGGGCACTTACAAACAGGTTATTTGAATGTTGAGGGCATTTAATTCCGGGTACGTTTAATGTTGAGGGCACTTATAAATAGGTTCACTCAGTGTTGAAGGCCTCTAAAATGGGATTGTTTAGTGTTGAGGACACTTACAGATAGGTCCATCTAATGTTTAGGGCATCATCAGACAGGTACGTTTAATTTTGAGAGCATATTTACACTGGTTAGTTAAATGTTGAGGGAACTTACATACAGGTACGTTTAATGTTTAGGGCATCTACAGAGATAATAATATTTAGCACCACGTCTTACTACCCGTTTTGGGTTATACGTTTTAAGTACTAATTACGCTAATGGATTAGGAATTAGGAAGGGTTAATTAGAGGAAATGAACCCGCATTTGCATGGAGGTAGAGTGTAAAACCAGTTAGGAAAAACCACCCCCAGTTCACCCAACCGAGATTCGAACCTCGATCTCCCCATCCTCAGCAGTCGAGCTCACCATGACTAGCGCGTTAGCCAACTACGCCACTGAGGCGGGTATCTACAGAGATATTAGAGTTAAATGTTGAGGGCACTTATATACAGGTGCACTAGTGTTAAGGGCTTCTTCTACAAACAGGTTTGTTAAATGTAAAAGACACAGAGATGCACGTTTAATGTTGAGGGCATCTAAATAAATTTTAGTTTAATGTTAGTCCGACACTTTAGTTGAGTCGGTAGTTTGTCTGCAGGGGCTCCGGAACAGGTAGGCTTGAAGACCTCTGTTTTTATTTTGGGGAGCTTGCCATCCAATATTTCCCAAGTAAATTCAAAACCCATATAAAAACATACAGCTATTACCATCAGTTTGGTCATTTTAAGTGATGAAGATATACACTTATGATTAATTTAAAAGAAAACTGAACTGCTCTAATTTTTCTGTTAGTATTTTTCCTAATACGAAAAAATGCTTTCACTAGTGAAAAAACTAAGCCTATTTTTGATTGCCTAAAATTTTAAAAAAATTATCAGAATAGTAAAGCCAAAGGATAATACTTATTGACACTTTTGACACAGAAGAATAGTTGATAGAATTTTAATGTTGAACTGTAGTTTTTATTCGGATACGAGGCAATTTTTAAACCACAATTCAAATTTAGTTTTTTTTTCCTATCTTTATCCGCCCAATAAAATAAAAAAGCTGGATATTAATTATTAGAAAGCTTTCTTTTTGTGGTTTGAATAAAATAATGTATTATTTTAAAACCTACGCTAAACATTGTTGTGATATTATGTTTGATTGTGTTGTTTGTGTGGTTTGTAATAAAAATGCCAAATGTTTAATCAACCCTAGTTTAAAGGTCCATTAAGTTGCCTTCCACAATAATACGAGTCTTGACAAGGTTGATACGTACACACTGTGTTATCTAAAAGGTAGCAGGCTTACTTTGCATGGTTCAACTATGGCGTAGCCTATCAAATAAAAATATAGCATGGGCATACGAAGGGAGAGGGGGGTTATAGGGTTCAAAACCCTCATATTTTCCCGAAGTTTGTCGAATGTTTTAATGTTGATAGCAAAATAGTATTTAAAGAAGACACTTGTGAAACTATTTATCTTAGTTTGATTCTGCAATCCGATCTTCAGACTTAGTCTAATATCTAAAAGCTTCCAATTCTCAAAACTATTTAGGGGGAAGACTAGTTAAAATAGTTTCTAAAATCATCTAATTTTATAGTTGAAAAAAAACGTGTGAGGAGTCCTCTAAGTAGCTTTTTTGGGCTTCCAAATTTTAAAATAATGTCTGGAGGAGAACCACCTTAAATCGGAATTTAATTTATGAAAAAATCTGGTTTAGCATTTCTTAAATAGCTTTTAGAGGCATCAAATTCTCAAATAAATGTTCCAAGTATCTTCTAGGAATATCCATAACTACTTATTTTAAAAAATCCAGATGATGTCTAGCCTTAATTTCTTTTAAAAGCGTATAGTTTTAAAAATCTCTCCACTTGAGGACCACTTCAAATACCCTCTAGGGTATCTAATTTTCAAACATTAACTTGGGGGAGGGGGAGAAATGTTCTTAGAAATTATTTTGGTTACTCCCGCCTCCTCCTCCCTCTCAAACAAATAATGTTCCGCCATCACCTTTAAAAATAATGTTCTTATGTCTCAGAAGACTTACCATCATGTCATAAACTTACAATTTGGATCCCTCCCAAAAATAAATTTTCCCTACGTCCTTAAGACACATAGTGTTTTATGCAAAGTCAAAAATTCAAGAACTCAAAGAAATTACAGTCATTAAAATTTTCAATTTTTTTACAATAATTTGTGAAATATGAAGAAGAGGGTATAACTAAGTGTAAACTATTGGTTTTATTACCACTTAATGTGATTTCTTGATGATCTTTGTGCCTGAAAATATTATGAGATTTTGTATGATTGGCTTTTATTATAAAATACTAGGAAAGCACTGTATATATTTTTTGGTCTGAAAAACCTGAGGGAACAAAGAACTTTTCAGCAATGTTTGAATGTGTGTTAAACAATAAATTGTATTAACGGAAATCAGCCGTGTTAAAAATTTTAATCAGCCATTACCCTTGATAATCCGGTTTAAAGTGAAAAGAAACAAAACGTAGAGTAAATGTTTAACTACTATGCATAAGTTACATTATAGTAAGTTAGGTTATTATTAACGCCCTTACTGTCTGATATTTACAAAAGTTACTTAAACTACATTCGTGTGTGTGTATATATATATACATATGTGTGTGTGTGTGTGTGTGTGTGTGTGTGTGTGTGTGCAAATATATATTTTTTAGCACCGCGTCTTACTACGTGTTCAGGTAATCTACCTATGTAGTAATTACGCTAATATTAAATCCAGGACAGACACAACATCCAGCCCCCGGCCATTAATTCATCACTGTGAAAGGGTAAACCCACATTTCACCAATGATAAATTTCTAGGCCATGCGGGAAATCAAACCCGAGACTCTAATAGCTTTAGGCAGACGCGCTACCGACTGAGCTAAGGCGTCGCACCTTAATATATTGATACATGAAGCAATATGATCATAAGATTTTCATTATATATTATGAGTGTTGGTTGACGCGTAGGAAGGAGGGAGGAGGTAAGTATTGTCTTTGAGGGGTATTGTATGAGGTTTGTAAAACATTATTATATTATTTATTTGAAAGCCATAAAACTTGTGGCTGGGTGAATAGTATGACCATTACCAAAACTCTTTATTTTGACCAAATATCTGTAGAGAAACTCAAAATAAATTCAAAATGTGATTACAATTAAAGTCTTGTAATGGATTGTTTTGCGTATCACTGATAACTGACTTGCAATGACAACTATCACAAATGGTGATTATCCTTAAAACTTTTGAAATTTTTTTTCTTCTGTACATGAGGAATTTAATATAGGAAGAAATTTTTATTTTTAAATGTTTTCCTTCCAGGTATTTTACGCCCTCCACTTACAGTATCCTTAATGTTTATTATAATTTGTGATGAGCTCTGGCAGGCAGTAAAGACCCGAGGTCCATACACAAATGTAAGAAATATTTATTTTGTCGTGTGCACTAAACTCTAACTACGACTTTTAAAAACTCAAAATATCTTCTAGGGGCATAACATTTTTAAAAACTTGCCACTAATGAACAAATCTAAAAAATGTATAAAGGTATCTAATTTTCAAAAAGTTATCAGAGGGAAATCCCTTTAAATAGATTTTTTTTAAATTTTCTCGTGAGGAACACTTTAAATAGCTTCTATAAAACTCCAAATTTTTTAAAAAAAACTTCTGGGTGAGAACCACTCCAAATAACTTCTAGAAGATTATAATTTTCGTAAATTTTTCCAAGTGAGGACCAATTTATGTAGCTTTCTAAGGGCATCCAAATTTTGGAATATTTCTGTAGGAGGGCTGCTGATCCACCTTTTGGCTGGAGGATCAAGTCATTAAAAAAAAACTTTTTTTTGTTGTAGTTAATTATCCTTAATACACAAATAAGGTCCCACCACCAGTGAACAATATCATTAACTATAAATTTAAAATATAGACGTGGTCAGTCTATCTATAATTTTTAATTGTTGACTGAAAAAAAGTTACCATGTTCTTCTTCACCCAAGTTCTGTGTTGTTACTATCCATAATGACAAAGAAAGACATACAAAAATTACTACCCATAAAATAACTTCAAATAGCTTCAAAAGTCACCCAGGGCCTACACTTTTATCCAGTCAGGACAACCGGCTCCCCTCTCAGTTGAGCCCCCCACCCCCCTGCACCTCCCCCCACCCTAACAAAGAGCTTCCGAATCTCCATCGTGTCTGTCTACTAAGATAAGGAAGAGTATTGGGTTTGATTCCTTGCATGGCCGAGAAATTTATTATTGGTGAAATGTTGGTTTCCCCTTTCACAGTGATTAATTTACGGCCGGGAGTTGGCTGTTGTGTCTCTTCTAGACTTAAGTTAGTTTATATCATTGTACTTAGATATAGGTAGAATTATACCTACTGTAAATATTTTTAAGCAGTCTTTGTGGATATCGTACAGTGGAAAAATGTCCTACCATATCGAGAAACTGAATCCGGGACTATTAGAAACGTAATATGCATTAACATATTATCTCCCCGTCTAACCACGTAATGGATTAATCCTCATGAATTCTCAACACGGACAAAGCCCCCCCCCCCCCCCCCCCCCCCCCCCCCCCCNCACCCCCTCCAAGCCAGTTCTGTTTACTCATGATTCACCATCTGCGTGTTTGTCCAACCGAACAAGGTCATGGGTACACGAGGTGAAGGGTAGTTATGCTAATGGCACTAACTATATGACGTATCCAGGGGGTATACGGTTCTATCTCCGGCTAGGACAAGAACCATTTGCTTCTCATTTTATCCTGTGATTGAGTTTGGATTAGCATTTTTTATATTTATTATTATTATTTTATTATTAATACAGCAATTTTGTCATCTTAAAAGTGTTAAAGTGGTGTTTTGAAAGTTCTCGTCTTTCCTTCGGCCAGAGATACAATTTTATATATTGATTTTTATTGTCATATAGATATAAAAATAAAGATAAAATTTAATAGTCAATAAAAAAGTGTGGATACATTTTTTTTATTAAGTAATGTTTTTAAAAGTGTGAACAAAATTATTTATTAATGTTTTTAAAATTTTGAATGAAATAATTTATTATTAAGTAATGATTTTAAAATTTCGAATGAAATAATTTATTATTAAGTAATGTTTTTAAAAGTTCGAATGAAATAATAATGTATTAAGTAATGTTTTTAAAAGTTCGAATGAAATAATAATTTATTAAGTAATGTTTTCAAAAGTTCGAATGAAATAATTATTTATTAAGTAATGTTTTTAAGAGTTCGAATGAAATAATAATTTATTAAGTAATGTTTTCAAACGTTCGAATGAAATAATTATTTATTAAGTAATGTTTTCAAAAGTTCGAATTAAATAATAATATATTAAGTAATGTTTTTTAAATTATGATTGAAAGAATGATGTATTAAGTAATGTTTTTAATGTTCGAATGAAATAATTATTTATTAAATTTTTTTTTAAGTGCCGCACCCAAATAACAAATATTTATTTATATTGGAGCAGGAAGATGTGATGCAATGTCCGGGTAGTAATGTGAAACTGCTCGTTTGATAATATGAAAGTAAGGAGGTTGAAAGCTCTAGTTGTGTTAGAGCATTTTTCATTTAAAATTACTGACACGAAAAGTGGATCTAAGTTTTGCTCGCTGGCCGCAGTGTGAGCGTGGCTTTTTCTGTCAAAGCATTTTAAGGTGGTAGTGTAGAAAACACGAGTTAAGAGGAAGTTTTTATATCAAAGCATTTTTATGGTCAAGGTAAATCAAATAAATTCTCCAGTAGAAACATAAGTGTTTCATTTTATTCACGTGGTGATATCCACCTTTCTTGAATATCTGTCATTGGTGTCCTTAAATTCAATGACAGATCTTTCTCTTCATTTAAAAAAATTTCTCATCTAATACCGTTATGCTCATGACAGATATTCAACACCTGTTAATATTGTCATGTGAGTAAAAATCAAACTCTTTGTTTCAGCTGAGAAAAATATTGTATTTATTTTGATAAAAAAAAGTTTTTATTTATAAAAAAATGCAAAAATACTTACTTTTTCTCGCGTCCCCTAAACTCCCACCTTAAACTTACCACCTATGATATAAATTCCCATGTTTCTCTTTTTGCTTATCATTCAAATTGTTATAATATTTACACTAACTGGATAAGGAATAAGATAGAATTTAGAAGAGATGTACCCGTACGTGCGTGTAGTAAGAATAAGGAAAATTACAGGAAAACAACTTCATTGGTGGGCAAGTAGGTTAAATCTCAGGCTTGTTAACGGAAAGGTTGGGGCTTTTAATCCCGATCGTGTATACTAAGGGTGTTTTTATTTTATTAAATTCAACCTCCTTTCCCCCATTTGTTTCAAGAGAATGGAGGTACATTTTCTCTCAATTTTATGTTCCTCGTTCCTACCATACCGTCGTAATAGTAAGACGATGTGTGAGGGGGTGGGTGGCGGTCAAAGGCGGAGAGAAAAAAAAATTTCGGTGTACCAGGGCCAAATTCAACGCCTCTATCTCCCCAACATCCTCGTCTTTGTAAAATTAGACAAGATTATACTAACTTCTTTCCCATCACTACCCCTTCAGTATAACTATGCTGATAGCCTGGCCGGGTAGTGATAAGCAGAACTGACTATCACCTCTGAGGGAAATACATATATTATAGAGGAAATCTTATCCTTTCCTCTCGTTCCTGGTTTACTGTTGCCAAATATCCTTTCTTTCAATTATGTCGGAAGGTGGGGGTATGCTGAGAATGAGCTACTGGCAGCCTCGATAAACCAACGTTTCAAAATGTGTCTTATATTTTAGGGAAGATTGGCCACGCGAATACAATGAAATGACAACGATGTTTCCCCAATAGTAACGATGCAGTTTTCCTCAGAGATGATATTCAATGGCATTATAAAGTGGCTTTAGCCCGCTCTGGTCCCACAGGCCTTCGCTTTGCGCGATGTACGAGACACACACGTTACGAATGTCCGCGTGAAATGGATTTCATATCTGCGTTTAGAACCATAACAGGGAAATATGATTGTGGAATGACACCAATTTGTTTTGTGTGTGTGCTGATAGTTGCCGTGGTAACGTTCGTGAGTTTGGTAGAGCTCTTTTGTTTTGTCTTCATAAAGAACAAACACACTCTGACATTTAGAGAGCAATCATACCACACACACACAAAACAACAAAAAATGTTACACATAAATAAGGGCAATTTTAATATTAGGATTCTACGGATAAACACAAAAGCTGTCACATTTGTCATTAAAATAAATAACAAACAGTCGCCATCCCCTTTTCCGAGGGCCTAATCTGTCATGATAGCTTGCGGGGAAGGGTAGGGAGGGTATAAAATAGATGATAAGGTTTGAAATTATACTTTTATCTCTGTTTTTTTGGGTGTATTAGTAGCAGTAAGAGTTAATAAAAATATGAGGTTAAAAGGTGTAAGACCTTTAACGTATGCGCTCGTGAGAGAACTGGCTTAGTGAGGAATACTGGCTCGACTGATGCCACTCATGACTCCCATTACAAACTCGAACCCAGTACCCTGGGCACGACGGTTGCCCTCTAGGACCAGTACTCGATGACCCGATGTTATAGTCCGCGTGGTCCCGA
The DNA here is from genome assembly GCA_902141385.1 of Timema californicum. NCBI lineage: Eukaryota > Metazoa > Arthropoda > Insecta > Phasmatodea > Timematidae > Timema > Timema californicum. Next base: position 96,281 of record CABFOW010002154.1, read on the forward strand.
AGACAGACAGAGTGACTTCCTCTACGTAGATCTTAATGTGTCAGCCGCGATAGTCCTAGATCAGAACCCTTTATAGCTCAATTCAGCCCAGTTTCCGAGCCCAAAGGGGACAAGTTGTTATGATCTGTCAGCGTTCTTTTCTAATGTTTACTAACTCAACACAACATGTAAGCTAGAACAGTTCTTTCAGTGACTTAGTTTCAACACTGTTATGTTAGTTTTAAATAAACATCCCAATCTAGGGCAGGGGTATTAAAAAACTTTATTTCTGTTTGTTTATCACTGCATATCCGTTCGGGTTGTACTCATATGTAATTGTTATGCCAAAGTCCTAGGGAGTAGGGATGAGAAAGGTAGAATCTAAAAGAAATATAATGGGGAGGGATAGAGGTAAACTATTTAGGTAAGACGACCTTCAGTACACTCGTCCTGGACTCGAATCACGACTTCAACGTCACTAAAAATCGAGCTCATTGCGGGTGTGATGTCTAAGGCCATGCGGTCACAGAAGCTGGTGACCCATTTAGTAATCTTCCATGCCACTTTCCAAGCTAACGATGATGCGTTTACGTAAAACCTATCCTTTCACTCTGTTTCTTTAAATTATTTTAAGTTGTATAACACCTGCTTTGGTGGCCACATGGTCTAACGCGCTATTTTCGTGTGTCACTGTGAAAGAATCAACCCACAATCCATCTATGATACATTTTTAGGCCATGCCAGGAATCGAAACTGGGACCCTCAGCTCAGTAGACAGACATGCTACCAACTGATCTGAGGTGTCTGATTATCATATCTAATGTAGAGAATGTATTCATCTGTTGTTGTTGCTGTGCAGGTGATAAGCTGCAACAAGAACATCTGTACACTACAGATCACAGACACTACGGGTTCTCACCAGTTCCCAGCCATGCAGAGGTTATCCATCTCCAAGGGTCATGCCTTCATTCTGGTGTACTCGGTGACGTCACGCCAGTCCCTGGAGGAGCTGCGACCCATCTGGGACGTCATCCGGGAGATGAAGGGGGCCGACCTCGCCAACAGTCCCGTCATGCTAGTCGGTAACAAGTGCGATGAGACGGAGAACCGTGAGGTGGACGCCAGCGACGGTGAGGCGGAGGCTGCCCGGTGGTGTTGCAACTTCATGGAGACCTCGGCCAAGACGAATCACAACGTGAAGGAACTTTTCCAGGAGCTGCTAAACATGGAGAAGAACAGGAACATTTCTTTGCAGCTCGACCCCAAGAAGAGCAGCCGTCAAAAGCTGCCGGGTTCGAACAAGATTAAGGAGAAATGTTGCGTGATGTGACTGAGTGACCTGAAGGAATGCTGCTGGAACACTTGTTTCAGGGGGAACTGAGCTGTGACCTTGTCGTTTGTTTTGAGGTCAAGCCTCTGTTTCTCTTCCAATCTGTCCAGGGGGAGAAAGAAATCCAATGGGAATGAACCTTTCATTAAGTTTGTCACTAATGTAATTTATTAATTTTTGGTTTATAAAAACAGTTCTATGCAATGAAATTATTAGTTTAGTTGTGTTTTCTTTCCCAAAATAATTATTGTTTGACCCCAATACATTTTTGAAGGTTTCATTTAATATGGGTGATTAAATTTGATTTTAAAAAATCCATTCTTAATAAATAAGCCCACTAAAATTATTTTGACCTGATAAATATTATCTATGATTTAACATTAATATATTTATTTTCTAAAACCTTTTTTTAAAAGTGTAACTTTCCCTTGCGGTTCTCCTTCCATCGAATTTTATTATTTTTTAATTTTCAAACCGCTAGCACCACAGTAAAAAGAGAGAAAAAATTGGCAAAAATAGTTATTTTGAAATAGTAGTTTGAAGTACATTTGCTCATCTGCAGATGTAATTTTTATTTTTAAATAACAAAAGTGTTGGATGTGTTTGATCTCTTTTATTTTTTACACATAATTTTTTGTTTTGTTTTTTAAAAGAGCTTGATGTATAATTTTGCACAACATGGATTTTAAACAGCCATCTTAAATATGTCACTCTGCAACCAGTTTTTTTTACACATAAAACGAAGTACTAGTATGCGAAAGCCAGCAGAGCATAAATAATAACCCTCTATTTCTAATTTAAACTACCCTAAATATTGATTTTATTTATATCCTGTTAAGGCATGAGCATATAATCTTGCCCATAGTCGACATAATGGTGCTATTGTTTCTCACACTAAGATACATATAAAACAAGTAACAATGAAAATGATTACGGGTTTGCTTATTAAACTTATTATTTAAGGGAACTTAGATCCTTTCAAAGTGCATTTAATTTTCCAGCCCTAATTTCAACCCCTCAACACACAAATACAAAAAAACAGCATGCATTTCTTCTGGTAGATACTCTACACATAGATACAATGAGACTTTTGATTCAAATAAATAAACATTTAGTATTTTAATTAAATTGAAAAAAACAGTGTTAATACATACTCAAAAATGTAAATAAATATACTATCTTTCTCTTAATCATTAAAACTAATTTCACCAAAAGGTGGAGCTAATAATTGACAGATAATTAATGAAGTGTTTGAAAGTGTTTTTGGTGCTTACACATAGTAGATAATTAAACAAATGTTTATCTAAATGAAACACATAAACATGATTTGTAGTGATTAACAAAGATCTTGTTGAGCAAGATAATATTCTTTGAAATGTTTGGTGAATGCTATTTTGAGGAGAAGAAATTGCACACATAGGACTGTGTACTAGAAAAAAAAAGACAGTAATCTTAACATACACGAATATACACATGAAAGAGATTAATATAAAAGTTGATTCCATACTAAACGAACGGAAATAACATAAGTAATTATAGTAATATTCACACACACATACATGTACATATTATTAAAATGTTAAACTAAATCTTTCAGTGTGTTGAATTCTTTTCTAAAAATAATATGTGACAATTTGTGAAGCATCAGCAAAATATTAGAGGCAATATTTATTTGTTATATGAAAATGAGATTTTCTAAGAAAATTTAAATAAAAAACTTAATTTTTAATATAATAATTGTTTCTATACTCTCTTTTCATTAGTGCAGACTGTACATTTGCGGCTAACTTAGATTTTTTATGTAGGTATAGTAACACTTGTATCATATAAACGACTGGTCAAGGTATTGCTCAAAAAAAAAAGTTGAGATGAAAAATGAATGTTATATGTATGTAAAAACAAAAAGATCACCGAGCTGCTTCATTTATAAAACAAATGTAACACTTTTCTTTTAAATATATATAACTAAATCCTATTCATAGTTTAATTATAACTAATGATAGTGAATACACTAAAAAAAATTCAAGTAAAATTCCCACTTAAAACTACAATTATAAAAAAAAATCACTTATGGTATACAATATCAAACTCATTAAATAAAAAAACAAAAACAGAAAATGTAATAGCATGACTAACCAGACTATATAAAAATATAGCCAAGTATTATTTATTTATTTAAAGTTAGAACAGTAACCAAAGCTTTTTAATTTCTTATAATTGTGCCTATGATTAAAATATCAAATTTCAGTAGCAAGGCGTGACCTTTTTGAAAATATTACTAGATACCTTACACCAAAAGGTAGTTAACTTTTAATATCAATTATTTATTAGGTTATTAAAAAATATTTTATTTGATTTTGTAAATAACAAAATGAACAAGAATTTACTCAAACACAATCATAATATAGAGTGTTACATAAGTTATTTGTCATTAAGTAATACAAAAAATTCAAAGGGATGTATAGATTAAAATAAATATAAGTTAATGGTTGGTGAGAGGAAATGGTTTTAAAGCCACCCCCTTCCCTGAACATAAAGTGATGTGCAGCAGCCATTCACTGGTGTGGTAACAGACTCCCTTAAGGTGGGAATGCAAGGAACGTGAAATAAAGGTCAGTGTTCATGCAGTTTTTATATAAAAACTTTTTTTTGTCAAAATTAATAACATATTGCTTCAGTAGAGACATAAGAGTTTAATTTTATTCACATGATGACCTCAACATTTCTTGACTATCTGTCAAGGGTGTCCTAGAGTTTAATGACAACTTTTTTTATCTTTTTTTAAAAAAAATCTCATATAACACCACTATGCTCTTGATACATATTCAACAAACTGTTGATATTGACATGAGAAGAAAATTAAACTCTATGTTTGTACTGGAGAAATATTTTATTTATATCGGCCAAAACAAGGTTTTGCTATAAAAACTGCAAAAAACACTGGATTTTTCTCAGGTTCCCTACATCCTCAAATTAAAACCAGAAGGCATTGCAAAGTGTCACACTTGCACATTCCAGAGTTTACAACAGATTTCGTATTCAGTATTGTTTGTGGAAACTCTTAACCTTAGCACTCCTTTTTGAGATTGACGAGTATGAGTCAAAGGAGTATGTCTCATCTTTAATATGTACTTCCTCTCATTTAAAACTGTCACTAGATACTAGCACGCCTCGCTACTAACAAATTTAAATAATAATTGTTAATATCAGACAGCTTGAAGTATGTCGTACAGTTATGGTACCATAATATTTCTAATTTATTTACTTTTATGCTATTATTCAATGTTAACGGAATTTTAATTGCATCGAAAGGTTAATACTGGTAATATTTTGAAATGTTTTTAAATAAAATTGTTTGTGAATAGTTAATCATTCTCTAACTCTTTAAACTCTAAGACACATAAATACAAGTAGGGTTGTTTCTTGAGCCTTTTAACACAGTTTTATTGGTCATATGACAACAACAAAATCTGAGTTGAAAGTATATTGAGAGTTTTTAAGGAAAATGATTATTTTGTCACAGTGACAGATTAAAAGGCAATATAGAACTATCTTGGATCGTTTAAAGGGTTAATGAAAGATGTTCGAACTATTGATTGTTTCTTAAATGTTTAGTAATACATATTTGTTGTATTTAATTAAAAGTACAGAGACTGACAAGTGACAACAGACTTCACGCGTTTGGTTAAAGATAAAGATCCGTGGCACAACTTCCTTCGGAGGGGAAGTAAAGCCGTCAGTCCCATGTCGATTGTGGCATGTAAAATATACCTTTCCCGGAAAAATTTGTAGACAATTTCACTTTCGCTTATAGATATTCTCGTATACTGATACAATCAGTTAGTTCACAAAGTGCATGTTAGATACTTCAAATAAATAAAAAATACTGTAAATTGACTATAACATTTTAGATCAAAACCAGATAATTACAACATTTGGTAAAACTAGAAACTTTAGTACTATTTTTTCAAATATACATTTCTATATCTATTTAAGGAAACCAATATAAATTTAACTATGTTAAATTATAATATAACGTGAAGAATGAACAAAGTAAATAGTGTCATAATTTACTATATATTCTTCAAGATATATATATATATATATAAATACATAAAATTTTAACTGTGATTATTATTTAAAATTATAAATAGGTCAATATCTAGAGCAAGAAAGGTATGAATAAATCCTCTTCTTTAGTGTTTCTAGTAATTAACTAGTGATAATTATTCACAAAGCTTTGGAAAATAAAATTATTATTTATTTTTATATCAAATGGGTGGATCGATTAATATGAAATACTAATAGTACATATTTTATAAGTTTTATTAAATTATGTATAGCAGAAAATAAAGACACCTTTGGGTTTGTACATAAACTATGTCATGCTAAAAAAAAAATTAGCCCTTTAACCCCCTCCCCCCCCTCCTCCTTTATCACACATTGTCACAATTTTGTGAACCTTCTTTCTGATACTATGTCACAATATTACACAACCTATCCCCCCTCCATTTAATAGTATTTTTATTGTAAAACCAAGACAACCCTTTGATTTAAATGTGTTTGTATATGTTCACCAAACATTGTTTGTTTATATGTGCATGGTGCAGTCAGGTTTATTAACACAGAAAGCTGCCTGATACACTTAAATGTAATGTGACATCATGTATTATCTGACTAACCCTCTCCCCCTCGTAACGGCAACTTCCCCTTCCCCTGACTTTATATGTGTATATAGTTTATGGCCAGCCCCATTAATGTGCTAGTGTCTCAAATTTTGGTCTTTGTATATACAATGTCTGAGACTGCTGCCAATCATTTAAAGATATAAAAGAATGAGCTATAATTATATATTTTAACTTCATCACAGTCTACACGGTAAATGATTTTTTGTCAGTCTCTGTAAAACCTATTATTACATAAAATGTTTGTTTACGTATACTAGTGGGCAAATAAAGTTTGACTTTCATTGTGTATTTTAAAATGAACCGATATTACAATCATTTGTCCAATAGTAGACATTTACAATAAATGTGTTGAAATGTTAACCAGTTTTAATAACTTCAGCTTTAAATACTTAAAATGTTAGCTAACTGTATAAAAATGGCTTATAACTGCAATACACATTACTTGCCTTACCTGCGCAATAGGAATTTGATAAAGTAAAAAAAAAAATTTGAGCAAAGAAAACAGAATGAATATTGACAATGAATAAATTTAGAGGAAAAGAAATACTGGAGTTGAACGACTGATTTAAAAAAAAAGTGTGATTACAATGTGAGGCATAAAACAAACCATGTTATTAATTAATGTTTATTATTAAATGACACCTACCAGTTCAAAATTCCAATAAGTTTACTTTTACAAAATAAAATTGTTTGAAGAACCAAATTATGTAGATTTATTCATATGAGTCCAGGCTATTTTGATAAAGAAGTAATCTTTTTTTTTTCTTATTGAACTCAAAATTTATTTCAAAATGTAATTGTATGTGAATACCAGTAATAATACTCTTAATTAAATAGGTGTTGAATAATATAGGACATTACCCACTTTGCTGGCTGCATGGTCTAAGGCATCGCTCTCACAAAAGACTAAAGTGCCCAAGACGAGTAGATCAAGATTCGATCCTAGTCGGGTGTACTTAGGGGTGGTTTTCCCTAAAAGGTTTTCCACTTTCCCTCCATGCAAATGTGGGTATACTTCCTCTAAATTCAATCTTACTAATCCCTAACACATTAGTGTTATTTGTATATAGGAATATGATCCGAAAGAGTAGTAAGACGCGGTGCTAAAAAAAATATAGAATATTCCCAATTTTATAAATTGTAAAATAAAAACTAGGATAAAATAATTTGCAAGAAAACTCAATTTTATCCTACAAAATTTATTTAGGTTAAGACTTTGTGTGTTTTACAATAATATTTATTAACTGATTTTATTTGAATATTTGGCTAGTTGGCCTTGTCTTACAAGTAGAATGTGACGTAGATATAAAATTATTCCAAAATTGTATGTTTAGTCCCGTCTATTCAGTTTATTTTGAATGCAATCTTTTTAGTAAAATATGGTAACAGAAATGGTATTTTGGCGCTAACAAATTTTAAATGCCATGCTTTTTGAAAAACAATGTGGTTTTCTAATCAATCTTTCTCTTTATAAAAAGTTAGCCATATATTAAATAAATCATAATTATATATAAACAAAACTTAGTACATAGTATAACCTCAATACATCATTAATATTTGGAAACCTACCTAAATAATATACAATTACTTAATATTAACCAAAACAAATATTTTAGAGAAAAAACTTGTCATTTATTTTAACCAAGCTTATTACAAATAATGTAAAGGTATGATTAATAATTAATTGATCATTGATCTGAAGGACAAAACTCAATGTAAACATTTTGATATTTTAGGACATTATCAATTATTTATCATTTACCTAGGGTTCATATTAGCCAAAACAATGGTGGCCAGTGTCCAAACTATATTTATAAAAAAAACTATAATTTTATAAGAACTCAAGATACACAAATAATAATTTCTTAGGACATGATCAATTTTATTTTTTACCTACGGCTCAAATTAACCATATCAAAGATATTCACGATATTGGAAAAAAATTGTTAATGTTAGGTACTTTTTAGTTGAGAAAATAAATGTAGGACAGTGTTAAAACAGGTTTTCTTTTCTGTCTAAACAAATCAATTTCCAAACACTTGTGTTTTCAACAACTTTAAATCATTGTAATATTAATTTAATACAGGAAGGAAACAAAATTAATATAAACTCTTTTATTGTAGACCCGAATATGGGATCACACCATTGAACTTGTTCTAATTACATTAATATTAATAATAGATATAAAATATACAACTATGTTTGAAAAACTGTGCCCTAAACCTTGATGTTAATGTGTTTATGTAAACAATTTTTCATCAAAACATAGCACACTAGTTTATCAAAACTTTGTTTAGTGAAATTTTTTAAATCGGGCAAGTCAATCTCAAGATAAAATGGGTATGTTTAAAAAAAGTCAGATACAAAATATAAGGTACAATAATAAAGCTGTCATTATCTGATCGATTATATTTGAAAATTCATATTTATAATAAGAAGTTAAGAGTAAATATTTAACTTCGGAAGTTGTATGTGTTCAAAATAAACAAATAAATAGCTAATGTTATAGTTGTAGAACCGATTACTGATTTTTGATTTAATGAAATATAGCCTCATAACACTCATTTTATGTCCAAGTGGATTGATTTTTTTTAAACTCCTTGAAAAAGTAGACTTATTCGAACAGTTGAACAAATGTAAAAGAGTTTTGTATCCATAATAACATATATCATACATAAATGTTGAATTGGACCAACAAATAAATGTTTATACTTATGTTTGTTTTTTTGTGTGTGTGTAAAAAAGTACCACATTTTTCTATGTGATATATTCACTCCTTTGAGAAAAAAAATTGACTCCATTTAAACATGCTTATGTATTTACTTTAATTATTATCTGATGTTTTTATATGTGAGTTCTATACTAGTAAATCTGTTTACATATTCATTCATCTAAAATAATATGTTATTCCAATTGATTTTCAAGTAACAAATGCTTCAAGATGTTGAATATAAGACCTATATTATTAAATAAAATGTGATTGTTTAAACAAGCCAAGAATGTTGAGGATTCTAAACATCTTTTATGATATTAAAGTGTGACAAAAATATCTTCCTAATAATGTTTTAACTGAATCATAAGTATATTTTAAGTGTAGAAATTACAGTCTGTTCAATGGAAGTGTTAAAGCGTAAAAATTGTCAGTTTTTTTAAATTAGACCACTTCAAAATAAATATTTTCCTCTTCATTAATCCTACATAAGATTTTAGTTTGTACATACCTTAGGAATAGTTATATATATACATACATATATAGGATGTTTGGAAACTCATAGCCCAAAATGCACATATAGCTTGTTTGAACTAAAAGTCATACAAAATCCCACTACATTGACATCCAGAAAACTATGCTAATATCACTAAATTTTGTTCAAAGTTTTGGCATAGAGCGTCGGGAGAGCATAGCTATTCAAGCATGAACGTACAACAGGTTGCATAGGAGTTAGCCGCACAGCACTGCATAGTTATGTAATAATGGCAAGCACTTCCTGTGATGTAGGCCCGTTAATGATGACTCTTAGAAAATATTCCCATTTCTAGATGGACTATGTTTATTATTATTATTATTAATAAAGAAAATTGAAATTGAATTGAATTATTATTATTAGCATCGCATCTTACTACCCATTCGAGTTGTACGCACTTATGCTAATGTGTAATGGTTGGGTGATTGTGAGATGAAATTGAGGACCTACAGTTTAACGTTGAATCCGAACCACGGTGGAGGCCTGTCATTCCCCACATTCATAAGTGGTGATTAATACGCCTTTTCAGAGGTGAAGGAAGGGTTTGGCAATCAGATAAATCTGTGCCGGGACCAAGGGTTGAAACTCGGACCCCCAGCACAACAGTCTGACACCTTCCACTAGACCACCAGGTCACCTTGTTTACTATTAATTGTGGTATGTTCTGCTGCCGTCCTCCAAGATGTCGAGGTGTGTAGTGCCATGCGCCTAACTTCTATGCAACATATTGCACACGCATGCTTGAACAGCTATGCTCTTCTGGTACTGTACCCTGAAACTTTGAACACAATTTAATGGTATTAGCTTAATTTTCAGGATGTAAGGGTATGGAGAGTTTTTTTTATTACTTTTGGTCCAAACAAGCTATATGTGCAGTTTGGGTAATGAGTTTCTGAACATTCTGTATAATTTTAGAAACCAGTTACCAAAAATTGGTACACTGCTTAGAACTATTAAAGTAGCTAATTTACTACTTCTGGGTATGACGTATGATTCGAGTATACCTGGAAACCTTCTTTGACCCAGAAATGTAGCAAGTTTATCATGTCTGGATATACTAAGGAGTAACTTATAAACAAGTGTAATGCAAGGTAAGCCTGTTCGTTACTGTTCTGGGAAAATGAAACATACATTAAAAATAAGTATTCTCATGACTAGTTTCAAAAGTAACAATATGAAAATCAAATGTCAGTACATAGCTATGAAGAGTAGCTGGATTTATAAATGAATAGAAGCCATTTATAATACATAATGATTATTAATAAGCAATACTTTCTGTTAATCATAAATTTATCTGTCACTACTAGTATTCTCATTTTAAATTTAATTTTAATTTAGAGATTTCTAGCCTGGAATTTTTTCTCAATTGAAGATATTTAAAATTGTAAAAGATAAAAACAATGTTCATAATCACAACGACACTATTACTATTTGATTATTATTGTTTTAATAACAATCAAAACATTGAAATATCAGAATGGCTGTGCGCATGATGTTTATGTATATGTACATAATTATTGCAGTAATATTTCTGATTATTTCATGTAAATAGTTTTAGGATTATAAAGATCCAGTAGTTAGAATTTAATCGCATGTCATAAAAATCACTGATAAATAACTTTCAAATAAAGAATGTAAAGCTGAATTCGTTTTTTAATATTTGTCATTAATAATATTTAAAAGTCTATATTTTGTTTTTAATTTTCATAAATATAATCAACCATGTATTGATTTTGTTCATACAACTTACTTTTTCTAAAAAAAAATTAATTTTTTAATAAATTCAAGTGTATTTCAAAAGATGCCATTTGGAATAATGTATGGCAATGAATATTCTTACACCAGTTACAAATATGACATACTTTCTCATTAATATGATCCTCTAGATTCTAGAATATATTTTTTAAAATTAAGATAATCTTCTCTATTCTCTTAATATAAATGTATATTAACTATTTATCTGGTTGTAAGATCAATCATCTATTTATTAAATAAAACAAGCAAATAATTATTTTGTTCACAATTTTGTACTTATAAAGTCTTGACAAGCCTGATATTGTCTCCAGGTCGATACAGTTTAATGCAAACTGATGAATGTAATTTGTTGATTGCAAAAAAAAAATTGTTAAGTAGTAAATCATATAGATAAATAAAAATATGTAAACAGTTCATTTATGAATACGTACAGAAATACTTTAGCTAGCTTGTACAGTAAAAATCATGAATAAATATGTCCATTATATGGAGAGCTAGTCATTAGCTTATATTTAAATTTTAAGTTTCAAAAATAATCACTAAGCTATCCATAATCTTTCCCAAATACATATTTAAATATGTAATCTTAATTAACTTAATTACTACTGGAAAGTTAACCTGTGGGTACAAGGAAATTAATGTCAAGCTCAGTATGGTTTGTCAGTGACGTGAAGGTGGGGGTGTGAATCTAAGGTGAGTGCACTGAGTGTTTTTTAGTGAATGGTTTTCCACTTTTTACAAACAAATGCGGCTTCATTTCTTCTCAAATTTTACCTATTTTATCCTTAACACAAAAGTGTAATAATTATTGTATTTTTTATAGTTCTAAATGGTACTAAGATGTGCTGGGAAAAAGTTTTAAAAGTTGGTACTTCATTTTACTACCCATTCGGGTTGTACACTAATGTACTAATTACCCTAATAGGCTAGGGACGAGGAAGGGTAAATTTGGAGGTGTACTCACATTTGCATGGAGAGATATATAGGGAAATCCTTTAGGAAAAACCACCCTCAGTAAACCCGACCATGGCCAAATCACAATTGGCCCGCCATCGGCAGTATAGTCTATTGTGAGAGTAACTCCACAGAAGCGGGCCGATGAAAAATTAAGTATGGTACCTATATAATATACCTATTTTATTTTGGATCTGGGCTATCTGCATATTTACACTAGTGAGGTGGTAATGAGGAAGGTAAATATGTGGAGGAAATTTACCCTCATTACATATAAAATTGAGTAGGAAACCATTCATGTAAAGAGCCTTGATCACCCTCTTAACGGTAAACCACACTAGACTGTGTGGTCACCAGTGTGGGTGATGGATAAATTCAAAGAAAAAATGTGGTTTTAATTTTAAAAAACATAAATCCCAAAGATTTTTCCAGATTAGAAAAATCTTAAATAATATTATCATATTTTAAAATGTTCAGTATTATTTTTAAAGAATATATGACCACATCAGTATGTAGAAATTAAAAAAAAAATATATTTGACTTTTTTTTTTACGCTTTTATATTTATAAATGATCGGGTTTGGTGCGTATTAAAAATATACCATCAACGTTGCAAAATATATGGAATCATTCTTAAGTAAACCCATAAGCAAAGAGACCATTCTAGCACTAACAACGGTACCTAAATCAAAATGGGAAATTTATATAAGTACGGTATCATTAAAACAATATACTGTTGTACATTAAATAAATCTTGTGTACCTATTTTTTAATGTTGAATCATGGATGTATAACAATCGATTGTGATCGATTTGGTAGAAGAAACGAATAATTCTTGCTAAATCTTTGCATTTTACTTTTAGTACTAAAAAAATATCAGACATTTTTTAAGGTTCAGATAGTTTGCTATTAATGATTTAAAATGGAACGATAACAGTTTGTAGTGAAAACAATGTTTCATAAAGATCAGTGTTAATAATACATCACCGATTTCAGTATTATTTATGTTAATGTCTGCAAATACACTAATTAAATTCCCAGGGATAATTTGGAAATATTCAATTCAGACGGAATACAAAATGTACTCGTATACTGCTAAAATATTTTAAGTTTTAAACTCTTTCTAACATTAGCTTTTAATCCTTCTTGAAAGAATTAATTAATCTATTTGGTAGAGGATACAGTAAATATATATTATGAACAGACTAATTAGGATTTAAATACATACAACAAGTGATTGCTATCTATATTTAAAAAATAACTTAAACATTCATATTTTAAACATGTTACTTTATTATTAAAAAACTAACAATTTTTTTAATAATTCAAAACTTGAGATATAAATTTATAGCAAGAATGCATAGGGGGGATATATAATTATATACAACGAATTTAATAAAATATTTATCATAATAGTTATTCAAAATGTTAAAATAATTATTTGCTAGAAAATATGTATACAAATTAGTCGATAATGTTTTTTCTTTAAGGATATCTAAAGTGTACAAAAATTAATATGAAACATTTTTCATAAAATATAATTTAGAATAAAATAGAAATGTTTTTATGTACATACTATACAAAAGATTCTTAAATAATACAAAGACTGATGTTTCATTTTATGTGAGAAAGAAAAAAGTCACTTAATATATGAAACCTCATTTTACTGAAAGAAATATTACTGGCAACAAAATTACAAAATAAAACAATGTGTTCTAATAATAAAAGTTTTATGTGTATTTGTTAGTTGATAAATTTTCATGATTTAAAAAGCTTACTAATTTCCATTGTTTAAATATCTTTATTTTACAAGTTATAAAATAAATGTGACTAAAATATTTAATTGAAAAAAATGGTTTAGGTACTGTATATTAGATTTCAAAAATATCCAAAATATTCTTATTGTNAGCTTCTGCTTTGATCAATATTATGCTGTGCTTCAGACGTGGGTTCTAATCCCTGTGGGGTTGAATTTAGTCCTTAGGTTGTGGGAAAAGATTAGTAGTTTGGAAAAGTGATTCAGAGTTATTTGTAACCATGTTGCCATTTGTTTATTACCACTATTATACATCAAGTGTCTGAAGAAAAAAAGTTGCTAAAAACGTTGACAATAAATTGCATAAGAAAGTAAAATTTTAAGACTTTAATTCCTATATGCGTACAACTCGAATGGGTAGTAAGACGCGGTGCTAATAATAATAGTAATAATAATAATAATAATTCCTATAAATTATAAAAACAAAATATTAATAATTTTTTATTTCTTATTAATAAAAATAATTTGATCCAATATGTCAAATTGGGTGAGACTTCTGAGACTTATTACTTATATTTATTAAAAATTATCATGCAAATAATAATCTACCAAAATTGGCATATAGAACAAAATAAATTGTATATGGCCCCACAAATTCTTTCCCACTCCTTTACTTGAAATTTAGCTATTTATTTAAAACTCTAAAATTGGGAGGTACCTTCCATTTCCCCATGAAGGAAAATACTATTTATAAGCTATGAAAAGATAAACTGAGTGCATAAACAAGCTCATTTCTTAGCTACCTTAGGTCAATCATACAATAAGTTAAACTAAATAATATAAACTGTTACAGAAACATAATGGGGGAAAAGAGCATAAATTAATTAATATACAAATGCTAATATAAATTAGAAAGTAAGTAAAAAAGGAGAATCAAGGTTCACCATGCCTTTTCTGTACATGTTGTTTATTTTAATTGTTCTCTCCACCAATAGCTAGATTTTATATTGGTTTCTTAAGTTTTAAAAGCTTACCCCAATTTCCTTGCTTTCCATTTTGGAGTTTCTTATTTAAAGACTTTTATGATTACCTGGGGGGTGTAACAATTAATGTGGGGGGAACTTTTGGTTTTGACAAGTATTGTTAATATACCATATTATTTCTTTATTCACACGGCGAATGAAAAATATTCAAAACCCAGCCAGTAAAAAGCCCATGAAAGAAAAAGGTTGGCTAAATTCCACTTTGAATTAAATCCTTGGATATTAAATAACATGCTCGATATTATGTTTCAAAACAATATACATAAAACGAACATCAGTTCTTGTTTTTAATTTTATCAACAATTTAGTAAAATAAGGTGCCAAAACCAATGCTGTTAATAACTAATCAGTAATTTGACTTTCATAAGATGTAGAGTTCTTTGTTGGGTAGATACAAGATCAACTCATATTTATCAACATTCTTAGCTAGACAAAATAGTTAACACACTTTTTTAATATCAATAATTCCTTAAAGATACATTCAATTGTTTTTGTGAACATAATCAAATATTCAGTGTTTTATATGTTTTCAAAGCATTAGTTTGCAATTTGTTCTGCATATTCATACAATTAATGAAAATTACTTTTTTTTAATATTCAAATATTTTAATATGTTTATATGAATTTGTTTAAAGTTAAGGAAGTTTATATGATTAAATTTAAGAAAAAAAATACATTTAAATTGTAAACAAAACTTAATATTATAGTTTCAAAGAGTTATATTTTATTTCTAATGTGACATGATATGAAATAATATGTCGATTAGTGTTAATTAAAGTACATATTTATAAATTATTAATAAGATTTTTACCTCAAATGTTGTGTTTTATATGTAATTTCAAAGTGATATATGTCTGTATAAATGAGAGAAGCTATGATATGTATAAATTATGTATGATTGTCATGTTTAATCTTACAAGGTTGGATGAGTGCATGCATTAAACAAATTCATGTATTTGAAGATGTTCACATAAAATGTCATTAAATAGTGGTTATAGTTGATGTTTTTACTTTAAATGAAACCTTTTTCTCTACATTATTATTATCATGTATTCTGTCATATGAAAGGTCCATTCATTTTTTCTGTGAACTTGGACCTCCAATGCAACCTGTCCTCTGCCTCCTCCTCCTCTAGCTACCAGAATATTCTTGATTCCTTCCACATACCCAATATTTTAATCCTCTTCCGTTCTAATCTAATCTTTCTCTCAGCCTTGCTTTCTGTTTTGTGCAGAAGACAGTTCCTCCTAAGTTTTTGTTCAATCTAGTTTTCTTTGTACCGAATAATCACACCTAAAGTGGTTCTGTTCTCAACACTCTTCTTAGGACATCTTCTTTTTGGTCACTCTGCCTGTCCACCTATCTTTACATAAATATGTCTTAAAGATTAAAATTTACCCAAAACCTGAACGAAGTTCTATCATTAACAGTGTGTCTT
>CABFOW010002155.1:0-33166 GCA_902141385.1 Timema californicum
GGAGTGCCACAAGGCTCGGTCCTTGGCCCTCTACTTTTCTCAATGTTTATAAATGATCTCCCAAGTTATTTTCAACATTCTCAACATCATCGATATGCCGATGATTTCCAACTTTATTTATCATCCTCTCTTTCTCATATTGATAGTTCCGTGGATAATATGAATGCTGACTTAAGTGCCACACATAATTGGTCACTACAAAATGGTCTTATGTCAATCCTTAAAAATCTCAATCTATTGTTATAGGGTCAAAAAAATTACTATCCACATTGTGTTTCACATCTGTAAAACAAATAAATTTAAATAACAACCCAATTACATTTTTGCCAGTTGTTAATAACCTTGGTTTACATATAAATGAAAAACCAACATAGAATAATCATGTGAAACAAATATGTTAAAAAGTGTTCTTTGCCTGACACTCACTTAAGCGCCTGAAAAAATTTATACCAATGAATATTAAATCCACTCTTATCCAATCCCTTATCCTCCCGCTTTTTGACTATTCTGATGTAGTGTATAATGACCTGACAGCTGACCTTGCGGCAAGACTAAAAAGACTCCAAAATACATGTGTTAGATTTATATTCGACCTCCGGTCACATGATCATATTTCCCCATACTATAAGAGACTGACTTGACTACAACTTAAAGAAAGACAAACTCTACACTCGATGACCATCATAAAGAAACTATTGACTTCCAACTCCCCACAGTACCTTTCTTCACGTATTCACTCACTCAACTCTAATAATAATTTCAACACTCAATCACAAGAAAACTCAACTTTATTCATTCCTGTCCATAATTCCAAACATTACTCAAATTCTTTCAATGTTTCAGTTTCTCGTTCATGGAATACCATAACCAACAGTATAGAGAAATTAGATTTGAATAGTTTCAAGTAAAAAGTCACAAATAATCTGCGTGTGGAAGCTCATTCGTGGGATTGAGGAGTGTGAGACATAATCACACCTTTGTGTGTTTGTGCGTTTTCATATTATGTAATCTTTTTTTATTTTAGCTCTAGTTTTTATACATTTGTTTGTGTGTTTATATATACTGTATATAGTTTTGTTAAACTTCACTATAACTGTATTGGTTAAATGAAAGAAAAGGAGGTAGCCTTAACTTCACCATTAAAGTCTATTATTATCATTATATTATTATTATGAACCAGCTTTCATTGTCACATACAGCTTCATCATGTATACTTTCTTCACGTGGTGAAGCTGTCTGTGACTGGGAAAGTGTGTCCTTAAAGACATGCTTGTGTGTTTTTTAGTGTTTTAAGTGCTAGCTTCCAAATAACCTAAATGATGATACTAATTGAAATTGATAAAATAAAGAAAAAAGAAAGGTAAAACTATTATGTTCAAATTAAATTAAGGAAAGAGGGAAAATTTGGGAAGAATTTTTTTTCTGTTTTTATAGTTCACACTCACGTTTAAACACAAATGGAGTAATATTTCGGCATTGTTGCCTTTATCAAACAAAAAAGAAGGAAGAAGAAAGACACTTAATGCAAACACTAAACTGTAAATTTTTAATTCAAAAAGCAAAATTATTACTTTTTTTATAGCACCGCGTCTTACTACCCTTTCAGATTATAAGCTTAACTATTACTTGATTGCAAGTTGACTTAAACGTTCATTCTTTACTTTTTAACTAATGAAATTTTCAACGTATTCATTTGGTTTTCTATGAAAATACTTCATTTTTGTATTTAATATATGGATAATACTTTTTATCGCTAATTATTTTATAAGTTTTTGCCTGGTAACAGTTAATGTGTCTGCTGAAAATGTTGTATGAAATTGTCTATATGGGAGATGATAATGACACATGGTATATTGTTCTGAACAGAGATGAACTGAATACATTCATGGAGGCACAAGGCGCGGCAAGTCCCGGCTTGCTCGTACTCACAACTGGTCTGAGCAAGCCCTTCAGACGCCTGGAGAAGTATGCCGGCATGCTGCAGGAGCTAGAGAGACACGTGGAGGAGAACCACCCGGACAGGGGGGACACGCAGAGATCTGTCAGTGTCTACAAGGACATCGCTGTGAGTGCAGCCTCAACCTTTCTCAAGTCGCGTTCTTGGAGTGATAACCAAAGAGTCCAACACAAATATTTATCGGTTTTGGTTCTCCAATCAAACTTTTTAAGGTTTTAGTACTGGTTCCACTTAGAGAAAATAAAGTTCCTCTTATTTTCGTTTCTAAACTAGATTCTGATTCTGGCTTAGGTTATTTTAATTAGGGCCTACTAACTCGCCGGAAAAAATATCTGGTATACAAAATTAAGTTAAAAAAAGCGAAATAAATTGCAATTATAAAAAATAATTATACAAATTTAAAACCTTTAAGAGTCAATAAGAACCTTTATGAACCTAAACATATATGTTGGTTCCAAACATAGTTCTGGTTCTTAAGCAATTTTTTTAGTGTTCTTGTTCTGGCTCTAGTTCCTTAAAAATAACTATTAATTCCAGCTATTGGTTCTAGTTTCGGTTCTGGTTCGACTCCCTGTTGATAACTATGTAGTCAATACTTTCTCTTCCATAAAAAATGCCAATGGGCATACCACAAAATTACTTAATAGATTAGATCAAGGATCAACAAACTCATTGATTATGGGAGCTATCTCCAAAATGTCAAATTGTCTCGCAAGCTGCCCAATTTAAAAAAATTATCCTTATCGTGTATTGTCTATTATTGTAACCTGTACAGGAGAATTGTTTTCCCTACTTGGTGAATGTTTGGAAACCCCTCGAATAGATCATTTTGTGAACTTGATCCAAATTAATGATTTCATTTCTTGTGTAATGGTGTTATTTTTCAACTGAATTAATATAATAGATATCACAATTCCTGTTTTTATCATTCCTAATTATTTAAGTTTAACGTCAATTTTTTGACTCATTATTTTGATTTCTTAACGTTTACTATTCCGATCTTACTACAAGCGTCCAACCTCACATCTAAAATATGTTATTTATTTATTAATAGGTTTGTGTGGATAGTCATATTTCACTTTTAATCTAGTTTGAATCAAGTTTGAATGAAAACATCGAGTTTGAGTAATATAGAGCAATATTTATACCGAATTGACTCGAAAATCAGACACACTTTTTTCTCATAGACACATATTACAAATCCCTACTGGGCCTATATATAATCACACCCTTAGATAATATGCAACAAATGTAACTTTGAGGACTATATGTAGTTTTATCGTTATACACGCTAGTAATATTTCAAGATACATTTTGTAATAGATACATGCATAGACCACAAGTACAAACATACACTTTTTGGGGTAAATTTCTTTTTTGGTGAAAAAATTTATGACTTAAATTCAAATTATTAAATAAATTTCACAAAACTGTAAAACCTATTTCTTTTTTAAAAATGATATTTTAAGGGACTCCATTGGATATGAAATAATATCTTAAAATTGAAACAAATTAATTATATTAATAATTTCCAGAAAAAAAATTGAAAATTCCGAGTACACAAATTTTCCGAGTTTGGTAAAAATCTTCTAAAAATTGAAGTGTAGGGTACTAGCACATCCCTTTTATTTATATACTACACTGTAATGTATTTAAAAAAAATGTAAATAGTAAAGAAAAAAAAGTTTAAACAACATCACATTTTTTATTGGTGTGATCACTAGAATACAAGGGTTGTGTTAAGTACATTTACAATTTTCTGTTACTAAAGTGAAATAGTAAAATAACCATTAATGATCGCAATAAAAATACACCCAATTCTGAATATTTCGGTTTTGTTTTAATATCAGAACTTTCGTTATCTGGAATTTGAGAACTAAAAATCAAGGTATTGAAAATTGTGGTATTAAAATTGATTATTTCAATATCAATAAGGCTGGATGCACACTGCATTGAACATTATGTGTTAACACACGATGGAACAAAAAGGTTTTTGTGTCATGGAACAAAACAAGATAAAACATATTCTTCATTCAGACTTTCTGTATTCGTCAAAATGGCAGAAAATGAGGTTGCTTGTTGTTGTAGGAGTGTTTGGTGATGCTTAGCAAAGAAGAGGAATGTGATAGACGTTTCTGGATTCACCCAATGTTTAAAAAGAACACAGATGAACATTTGTTATTATACTCCTTAAGATTAAAATTGCACAAGGCAGGCCTCTCTTGCACAAATATTATACATTTTTCTACATCTAATTCGGCAGTAGCTAGGCCTACATTGTTTCCCTTCAGCTTTTGTACTGACATGCTGATATTACACAGCAAAATTAGCTTCGACAACCAACTAACTCCAGTCTCAAACTCAACAGACTAGTAAACAAGATGGTGGCACATGCACAGTGCAAAATGTTCCAAGTATTTTGTTCCATGAAACATGGGAGCGAGCCGGTTGATTTGTGTAAATGTGTTTCGTGTTTTATTGTTTTGTTCAATCATGTTCCATGCAGTGTGTACCTGCTCCATTTGGGATACACAATAAAAGGAGCTCAAAACATAATAACACAAAAATGTGTTTTTTTTACCATGTGAACACATAATGTTTGATGTGGGGTACATCAAGGGAATTGAGGAATTGAGTTTAGACATCCTTAATTTATATATTTATATTCTTCTTCAAGGAACACTTATTTTAACCCTTAAATCAAGGTTGAGAAGCAATAATGACTAAGAATGATCTTCAAGAGGCAATCGTTACCTCTTTGTCCACTGGTAGCAATGTTTAGTGTGAACTGTGTTACTCTCAATTGTAAATGCTATATTGTATTTATTCCTTTCCTTCTTTCTTGTATCTTCCATTATAATATGATTTACCTCAACTAATTTGAGAGTATTTCCTCCTATTTTTGTGGTTTCCAAATAAAGTGTATATTCACAAGGTCTAAGAATATACTCATCATCATCATCATCTGTTTCCAGCATGAGGCTAGGTTATTTTAGTAAAATGCCTCCATCTTCCTCTGTCCTTTCACCATTCTTCCTCCTTTACTTGAAACTTACTGTTATCTGCTTCTCCCATCTGTTGTTCTCTCTTATGGTATTTCCCCTTTATACACTATCTCCATCTCACCCTTGTTCCGCTACTATTTCATGTACCCCCACTTTATAACATACAACTTCATTCTCAAGCCTGTTCCTCCTTGTGACAGAGAGCTAAGAATATTTTTTAGCACCACATCATACTACCCGTCCAGGTCGTATGCATAATTACAAACTACCCTGATGTGTTAGAGATTAGGAAGGTTAAATTTAGAGGAATAAATGCTGTATTTTCATGGTGAGAGAGTGGAAAACCTTTTAGGAATAAACCTCGTTAGTACACCCAACCAGGATTAAAACCCCAATCTTCTCTTCATAGGCAGTCTAGTTTATTGCAATATTGATGCTTTAGAACAGTGTGGTCCAACGTTTTTTCATCTCAAGGGCTAAATCTGATTATCAGGTTGCATCGCAAGCCGAGATATATTTAGTAATCCCATCATACTTATATAGGCTTACAAACAACACCTAATAAACATGTTCAATACTTGTATCACAATAGTATTTTTGGTTGGTAGAATATTTCAAATTTTATTGCCAAAAAAGTTATTAATCTCCTAAAAATGTGTTATGAAATATGAACGTAAATACACTTTCACTTCTTAGAATTATAAATAAATATTTATTCATATTTTTACTAATCAAATAAATACATAATAAAATGCAATTATGACCCTTTTAAGTAAATATTTTTATCTAAATCATTAGATATTTCACAGGGTTTTGCTTTAATTTTCCACCAGGATACTGGGAGGGTCACATGTTCAGTGAATTTTCAGAGCATTTGGCCCGCGGCTCGCCATTTGGACCACACTGGTTTTGAACACGCAACCACTGAACTGGGTGACTAAGAATCTAGTATTATTATCAAACTTTATTTTTATATGATTGATTCTGGCTGGCTTTCCCTCCTACTTTAAACTATTATCCAGCCCATTTCTCTTTTGAACTTAATGTTAAGTTCATATATAATTGCTGTAACTTACTCTGATCGAGGAATCCATCATTTTCAATTTTGAATTGAATCCGAATCTTGGCCTACTTACTCAAATCCAAATCAAATCTCATACTTAAAAAAATTTAGAGTCAAATCCAAATCACATCTCATCTAAAACATTTTTTGAGTTGAATCTGAATAGAACATAATGCTAAATTTTTGTTAGTGGATCAAATCCTAATCAAGTCCAATGCTTTAAAACAATTGGATCAAACTTTTTATTTTAAAAATAGTTTCAGATCAGAATCGATTAACTGGTTTTGGTCTTACTATGAGTGTGTTTCAAATCAAATTTGTGTTGAATATTTAATCCAATCCAATCCAATCCAAAGTGAAATATTAAAAAAATATTTTTTAACATTTTAGACACATTTTAGGTTTGTTAAAAAAATAAAAATAATAGTAATTATCTCAAAAAGTGTAAAATCAAATAATGCTCTCACCACTCTTTTGATAATACTCACTGTCACAAACAATTGTCACCCACGTGATTCCTTTACGGCCTGGAACTCGAGTTAATTTCTCTTCACTCTACCATGCAACTAGTTTGATTATATCAATTTGTTAAGTATGTATAAATAGATTTGAACTTAAAGTTCAACAGATCAAATCCGAATCTAACATTTATTTAAATACAAAATTTTGAAGGTTTGCACAGGCTTAGATGTCAATCTTGAGTTTGGTTCCCAGATAGGTGATTAGAAGTAGCTTTCCCACTAATGAAGTTTTCAAGCTTGGCTCCAGGTATTTTTCTTTTAGCTATCCTTTGTATCTTCACCTATAGATTAATTTCTTAAATCTCTTTTTAGGTATTTAACGTCCAGTTTCTGAAATGTTTGATTATATCAGCACATGTAAATTAACATAAATCTAGAACAAACACACAACACCCAGCCTCTGGCTGTTAATTCATCACTTTGAAAGGGGAAAGCCTCATTTCACCAATGATATATTTTTTGGCCATGCCAGGAATCAAACCCGGTACCCTTAGTTCAGAAAAAACACATGCTGTCCACTGAGCTAAGTTGTCAGACATCTAGTTTAGATTGATTACATTTTTAATAAACCTTTTGTTAACTGTATCAATAAAAGATTTAAGAAAAAAATTTTGAAATAAGTAGTATGTTAGTAACAAAATCTACTACTTACGATTGAAACTTTTGTTCCAGCTTAGGGTTTTCTGTAATTTTGTTAGTTCCTTAGACATGATCTATTGTTTATCATTGGCCAAATGGACTTGTTTCAGTCGGCTTGTTCCTCCATGCGTCGCCAGAAGGAGTTGGAACTAGAAGTGTTGACAGGAGGTGTGCGAGGATGGGAGGGGGAGGATCTCTCCTGTCTGGGCGAGATCTTGCACATGGGCTCTGTGGCAGTCGGACCAGATCACATGGACCGATACTTGGTCCTGTTCCCCACCACACTACTCATGCTCAGTGTCAGTCAGCGGATGTCAGCATTCATCTATGAGGTAAAATGAAAACAGTGTTAAGTTCTTAAAAGTATTATTTTAAGATCAGTGTTAGTTAGTTTTTTAAATTAGATTTTAATTCCTCAAAAATTAAATAAAGGAAACTGTGATCAAAATATGATAAATATAAATTTTCTTTCTTTCTTTCATGATAGATCTATCCTTTACACACTTAATATCTGAGTTATTTTGTCACTAGAATTTGCTTCTAATAATATCACTCACTATAAGGAAAACCTCTTAAAGCAAATAGCGATTTTCCTAATAGAGATAAATCATATATGTGCAGTCAATGTCCATTTTATGTGTTTGTCATTTGTTATTCCTTTTGCATGTTCCTTTCTAAGTGTCCTATCATTATTTACAAATTTCCTTTCTTTCCCTTTTGTTTTCCTCTTTTAGGATGTTGCGTTGCATGTTTCACATAACCTTTCTGGTGAGTTTCTATATAATGAGACCTAGGTCTGGGGATCGAGTGTAGGGTAAACGATTGATTTTCTTCTGGAGGCAACCGTTACCACTTTATCCAATAGCAGCAATTTAAAGTGTAAATTGTGTTCGTCTTTTCATTGTAAAAACCGTTTTGTATTTGTACTCTTTTATATGTTTTTATCCACCTTCCCTTTACCTTCTTCTCAAATATATTTGCATTAAGCTATAAATGAAAACTAAATGTTTCAGTGATGTTGAAATTATAATTTTAGCAGCACATATAATCAGATTGTTTCCAAATACTTAGCAAATATTTTTATTGTTTGTGTATTAATGTACCTAAATATTTTCAAAGATGTATTTTATAATATACATGATGTGACTCATTGTTTTTAAGTAAACACACACCCGCTTCAGTGTCCGCATGGTGTAAAACACTACTCTTGCAGTAGGGTGTACTGAGAGTGGTTTTGCACTCTCCTTCTACACAAATGCGGGCACACTTTCGCTAAATATAACCTTCCAAATCCCTAAAACCACCAGCATAATAAGTACATATGCTTATAGCCCGAATGGGTAGTAAGCACACCACTACATTAAATGTATTTTAAATTTATTTTAAATTTATTTAATGATTTGACTTTTTTAATATTTGTTATCAATGTGAACTTGTTTATGTTGAGGTAGACCTTAATATATATTATTCCAACTCAATGCTTTCTTAAATTTTGATTCATTGTTATTTTAGTATATATTTTTATTTGTATTTCTTTTCAGGGGAAATTACCATTAACTGGCATCACTGTCTCAAAGTTAGATGACTCGGACACATACAAAAATGCTTTTGAGGTCACAGGTGAGATTATAGTATATAGAGTATAAAGATACTTTACAGTAAGCCCTGCTATAACGTAACCTATTTGAATGTTGTTAATAATCTATGGCCCTTTTTTTTTACATCACATCGCTATTGGGTACAATGTTGTTTTTCAGCTGAACACGCGCCAAGTGTCAACTGCCTGGTTCCAGTTTGTGTGGGCATAATCCTAATAGGCCTATAAGAGTCATGCAGGTCCCGTCAGATTTCTCCCGCCCTCCCCCTTCCTCCAAACAACAAACCTTCCGTTTATAATAATAATAATAACAATAATTATTATTATTTATTAAAATAATAATGATTGATTTGCCATATTATTCCTTGTATTTTTTAGGTCCGATGATTGAACGCATTGTAGCTGTTTGCCAGACCCGTAATGACCAGCAAGCTTGGGTGGAACAATTGAAGTTGCAGATTCGCAGTGTGAGAAAATCTCCTGCCACTTCTCCACCTCCTGGGAAGCCTCAGCCACTACCCCCTCCTCATGTAAGTCTTCCAGCCGCTTCTCCTTACGCGCATCTCACAGCTTACTTTGCCAACTTAGTTAAGAAAGGGGTAATCACACGCACTATTTTAAAAAATCTGTTGTACTTAGAGTTTAGTAGTGGCAAAGTTAGCATCCTCGGTGTAAATTTGCGCCGAAACCACAAGGTGGAGTGTGTGATTTTTCCGCGGCCTACTAGTGTGGGAAATCTGACTTCCAAGCGCACGTGGATAAAGTCAAGCACCACAGACACTGATAGTGAGGAGGACACGAGCAGTGCTCCAAGTTCGAGTTCAGAAACCGACTCTCCGTTTCTTCGCAGACAAGATGCTGTAGATCTCTCTAGCGACGAGGAGAAAAGTTCTTTTGGTAGCTGTGCAAGTAACCCATTTGGCTATATCCACTATTACAGCCCAACTTGTTTGGATAACTTACAAAAATCTAAAGTATTGGTTGGTGGTACATCTTCTACCCATTATAATAAATGTAGCAATAACAATGATAAAATATATAAGCCTACAGAATATAAGAGTAGCGCAACTCTAAACATCACATGTGCCAAAAAGAAAGAAGATAAAATACTAGCTTATCAAAATAGCTCCTTGTCAGATGAATCTAGTTTTGAAAGAACTTCAAAACCCTTTCCTAACACTTTTTGTGAAGATTTGACAAAAATAAATAAGGATAGCTCTAGAGATTCATCAGGACTTCCATCACATCAGAATCTTTTTGTTCCTCACAGACACAGCATAGATTTGAGGCAAAGCCTTCCACCTAGATTCCCTCTACCTCATAAAACAACGAAGTTTCCACCATTTCAGTCTTCCAGTAATTGTATGACTTCTCAAGAAGTTCACTTACATTCTAACAATAGTTTATCTCACTCCTTGCCTCTACTGCCCCTTGAAACTATGCATCCTACGACAACCCATTCTTCTACCCTAAATGTTCCTGCCAACACTATTCCAGTCCCATGTGCCATGATGGCAGAGTTACTGTACAATTTGGAACCACTTTATTCCAAGACATCTGTGTTTGAACTAACTCATCAGCAGGAAAGTGCATCTAGTGATAAAAGTGTTGAAAGTGTTCTGACAGTTAAAGACAGAGATCTCCCACCTAATACAAATATGACTGCGACAGAAAGTGAAAGGCATCCCAGTGTTCTACACACTGTCGAAGACATTCTAAATCTTAAAACTGGTAAAGGTGAAGTAGATCAACATGATGAGATAAAGTATCGCAGGAAAGTTCCAGGTCGGAATTACAGTTATCATTATGTCAGTGTCGTTAAAAGCATGTGTGAGGACAAACGTGATCTGTGTCGCTGTTGTGGGAACCTCCCATGTAGTAATCGATCCTCCGACTCCGGACTTGCTGATATTACAGGCAACTCCACTCTGCCTTCCCCGGACCTCTCGAGTCTTCTTCCGGATCTTGATCCTGGAGGTGAACTAACGAGTCTAGGTAAGGCTCTGTCTATCGATAGAGGAGAAAGCAGTGAATTTGACGAAGCAAACTTTGAGGCTCAGTGTGTGTGCACATCCCCATTTGGCTCAACACCTCGGACATCGGCTCAACCTTCTTTAACCTCGGAAAAAGTCTTTGTGGGCTCAACAGATTCTGTTGTTCCGTCAGTGACCTCCTCTTGCTTGGCTCCTTCACCAGTGTCAACACCACAGCCATGGCACGATGTCCCAAGGAACAGAGGGGGCATCTATCGCTCTGGCATGTATGCCCATTGGTGGCTTAAGACAAAAATACCTGCCTCTGCTGTGAGGACACACGTCTCCAAGGCCCATAAACAACAAGCAACACAAACAGGCAAGGCTTTCACCGCTTTGCTTGGCTACTCATACTTCTCTATCATACATTGGCACAATATTCTTTGGATTGAAACGTTCTCATAAATTCTAGTAGCTAATAAGCATTTTATCAGAAATTTTCATTAGAACATGTACACAATTCCCTAATTTGGAAAGCTGAAAATACCTGTGCTTGGTAATAAAGCTACCTGTGTGTCACGTATCATATGCAACCGTTAGTTACTACAAATTACCATGCATACTTTCAAAAATCAATAAACTGATATGTAAATTCATCTCTCACTAGAGAACTCCTAGACTCTCTAAATAGTTAATTCATTTTGTGTTCGATATTTCAAATAATAAAACAATCACCCTGCTATTAATCAACTTCTTTACTTTAATGTAGATAAATTGTAATACTCTCTTTTGTTAAAAACAAAACAAAACAGTAATATAATTACTATAGTTGGGTCAAATCCGAATCTCAAATATTTAATCTGAATCTTGGAAAAAATTATGAATGTAGTAGGAAATATAAATATAATGGAATAATTTTAAATTACAAATAGTAACTAGATGCTAACATTCTTTCTTGTAATCCATTCGTTATAACATTCATACATTCATTTAAGTGTTACATTACTGCTCTGGGGCCTGGTTGTTAAGGTCATTCTTTATAAATGGTTCTGATCCCCCAATAAGCAGAATTAGTGCTTTTAAACAAATTTCCCTTGATATGTTGAAAACTAAAGATATTTTAAAGAATTTGAATGTGAAATCTGAAATTTTCTCGAATCCTCGAATCTCGAATATCCTTAAACATTCAAGGGTCCCATCTCTAATAATTATATAATAACTAATAAGACACATCTTTTAAATGTCAAGCAACGTTTTAAACAAATTCATTTCTGACCTAGACTTAGCATTTTATCAGATATAATTTAATACAACTTGATTTTTTTCTCTCTCTTCCTGCTGTAATATTGAGTGAGAAGTATGAGAGCTAGACAACCCATATCCTTGTTGTGTTGTTTGATAATTCGTTATTAACAAATGCTAACTCTACTATGCTTTAGAGTGAGTAAAGTGTTTGGATTGCATCATATTATTTTTGTTTGGTTTTATTGATAAATCATTCGCCATGCCTGTTTGTAGCATACTTCATCCCAACATATTCAGTTTTTTAAATTCCTAAACAGTGTGTGCGTTGTGCATGCGCAGTAGATTCATGATTTAACCTTACATAAGGATACAAATTTACAAAATACAAAGATTAATAATGTATTAGTAGGTGTGTGCCTTCGAAACTTTGACTTGGCTTCGAAAAACAATTTTGGCTTCAACAATTATGAAGCTTCTCGAGTAAAAATATTGTCAGCTAAAATACTCAATTAAGTTCAATTAAAGCCATTCATAGCTGTTATATACATTACAAATTAATATTCATATCGATAAACCGGAAGTAATTTAATTGTATGATGTAAGAAGTTCCTTAGATTGTTTTGGGAATGTTGAGAGGATGAGTATGGATTGAGTGACAAAGCAAATAGATGAAGGTAGAGAGTGTGGATCAAAAGGAAGGGGTAGGTCATGTAAAATGTGGCTAAATGTTTTGGACAAATGTGTGAAAAACAGAAACAATAACAGTTTTAAGAATAAAAAAGCATGTATGTCTCTGTATATGGATGATGTTAAAGGGAAGGGAGTATGCAAGGATAGAGAAGTGTGGAGAAAGTTATTGAGGATGGATTAAGTACAGAGTTGTTTTTTATGCTACATGCACAGTTTCCTGCCTACCCCACTAGGGAACAGCATTATTAGGGATATATGTATGTAAGTATATGTAATAATAACTAAATTTACAAAAATAAAACAAATTATTCCAAAAAATTGTGCAATATCACATTTTTAAGTAATTTTAGTGCCTAAAGCTTTATAAATTACAACAATATACTATTTTTTCAAGCATAAAACAACTAACAAAATATATTCAAACCTTAATTCGTCTTTGAGAATAATTCATAAATTCTTTTCGTATTTGCTTTGAATTGAAAAAGTGGACTTCACACACCCCTACTTACTATTAAATGGAATTGTTTGGGTGTTTGTTCATTAAAAATAATCCTTGCAACCTACAGCTAACAAAGACGACTCTGCAAGTGGATTTCAACCAATATTTGTACATGCATTGACATCCATGCCTCCTTTGGTTTATGATTCTGATACCCAAAGCTGTACAAACTTTTAAAATACAACACCTTTCATTTTTTTTAACCCTTTAAAAGTATTATAAATAGAGAAGGAACAAATTCGCTTCTACAACCCAAACATTCATTGCCTACAATTCAATCTCTAAATCCTAATTTCATGATATGTATGAAAGGTTAACTTTCTAATATTGGTATGATATTGTTTTCTTCTTGATTCTCGTTTTATTCACATTAGTTCTTGAGTTGTTATAAAAAATAGATATAGTTACCAAATTATATTTTTTTCAATCATGTTTATTTCACAATCAATTAAGTAGTAAATTAATAGTTTGTTTGTTAAGTTTCTCTCATAATTATGTTGGGATAAATGACTAGCAAGCATTATAAATACTCTAAATAAATAATTTAGTTTCAGAATATAAAAAAATCACTAATCTTCAACAAATGTTTTAATGATATGGTTAACACTGAGTTCAGGGTACTGACTGCCAAACCCAATGAGAAGAGACCATTTAGAAGACTAAGACACAGATGGGAGGATAACATTATAATTGGCACCAAACAACTGTATTATACAGGGTGTCTACTGGGTTATGAAAGTGCCTGAAAAGTCACAAATTTCCAATATTTTGGCCATAAAGTCACGAAAATATTTTTGTTTGCATTTTCTGCGCATCGTAACAACGCGAATGCATCAAATGATGACCCATGATGCCATGCGCTAGCCACAAGTTGCTTGATTGTTTATACCTTGGGTAATGTTCACCATCTAGTCAAAGCTTAATGTTGCGGGTAAATGCATTATGTCTATGTTTGGCTGTTTACCAAAGGAATTTTGTGGTTAAACAAGTTCACAAAAAAGTCACTAAATTTGTTTCTCCAACTCAGTAGACACCTTGTTATATTAAACATTTAAAGAAGGATAAAAGGCCAAGGTTTACACACTTGCCAGAACACTGTAGGCCTCAAAGTTCACAACTAAAACACAACAACACACATAATTATTGTACTTTACGGAGTACACCGGTTCCCTGAGTATGTGTTTTGTTGTGTTTTAATTGTGAACTCTGAGGCCTACAGTTTTTTGGCGTGCAGGCTTTTTCCTTATATACTCCTTTCAATGTTTAATCAGAATGAACCTGAAAAAGATGGGGTGTAATGAGGTGGACTGGATAGAACTAGTTCAAGATAGGGTTAAGGTTACATTGGAAGCTACATGTATGAAAAAACACTATTTAGCAAGGTACATTTGGTATATCGACTGACCGAGTATTGCATATAGTTCCTTTTCAACTCTATTTGTGTATACATTAGATTTTAACTGTACTAATCATTGCTTCCTGCTCCACAAGTACTTGTGAATGAGGACTTGTATATGTTTTAAACCAACTTATGAAACTGATGATATTTCTAACATTAACTTGTGACTGTCAACACTACCATCAAAGAAGAAAACATTTAAAAAATCCATTTGTATGCTTTTTTTTATTAACTTTTAGAAAATATACCTTGTACATTTTACATTCTAATTTTGTTTAGTAATGTTTCACTAAGTAATTTACAATAGTTTTTTATACAATTGTAATATATTCATATTATGCTTATATTTATGCAACTTTAAAGTTTCAAACTTAGTGTTAATCATTGATAACTGTTCATCATTTGAATTAAAATTTAAATATATATTATATTGGTCTAATATATAAATGTTTTAAATTTTTTAAATTGGTTTAGCACTCTGTCTTTTGTTCTGGTTATATGCCAAATAGTATACATATTAGTAAAATCATATATTATTGTTGAAATATATGGTATAATAGTATTATATATTATTGTAAAATTAATATAATAGTACTATATTTATTATTATGAAATTAATATAGTAATAGTACTAAGCTTGTGCTGAAATGACATTTTGACTTCTAGAAACTTTAGGGTGGGAATTGTGGAAAACTTTAAAAACAATTTTTCACTTTAGGTTTATAATTATTTTTTCAGATTAATTATTTTAGTCTTAACCCACCCGTCCTATTCATTTCAATACAAAAAAAACCTTAAAATTTGTATACTAATTTATTATTGAGTTGTAAGTTTCCCTAATTATAACTAACAAGTGTTGAGTAAGGTTTTTGATATAGGATAAATTAAAATCCCAGGCCTAATGCAACTATTATTTGTGTATTTTTGATCAAGCATTTTTGGTATAAATATATATACATTCTAAAATTAGATTTTAATATTTATTAAAAAAAGTGCTTGGATAAAAAACTGAAGATGTGAATTTTAGTAACTACTTACACAATAAAACATCAAGAACTTCACACTAACCTGAATAATAAAAGTGAGCCACAGTCTTGTCCAAAAGAATGACCAAAACATTTCTCAACTGAGTCAGTGGGGATGGTTACATCTTATGTTCTAGTTACTAATAGGTGACCTGGCGGTCTAGGGGTAAGGTGTCAGACTTCTGTGCTGGCGGCCGGGGTTCAATCCTCGGTCCAGGCACAGATTTATCTGATTACCAAACCCTTCCTTCACCTCTGACAAGACATCTTGTGAATGTGGGGAATGCCAGGCTTCCACCGTGGTTCGGATTCCACGTTAAACTGTAGGTCCTTCATTTCATCTCACAATCACCCTAACAATACACATTAGCGTAAGTGCGTGTAACCCGAACGGGTAGTAAGACGCGGTGCTAATAATAATAATAATAATAATAATAATAATAATAATAATAATAATAATTTATAATGCAACCTTCCTCATCCCTAAAACATTAGTGTAATTAGTACATATGAGTATAAACTGGACGGATAGAGAAGCGCAGTGCTAAAAAACTTTACACATGTATATAAATTATAGCACTAGTGATAATTGAACATATTTTGAATCTAAACTTTGATTATAGTCCTCTAAAATCTATTATCTACCTTATCAATAAATGGAAATATAGGAAATGTATGTGTGTAAAATATATATATATATATATATATTCTATTTTCTGTAAAACTGTCTAGTTTTAAATTGTGTTCATCATTTGTAAAACCAAGTGAATGTTTGTTTTTGTAGACATCAGCTGTGAGTCCACCCATGTGTGCTCATGTGAGCACAACCAAGCACACCCCTCCCCAAGGTAACAAGGGGTGGAGTATGTCCTGCCTCCGTCCCTCCCCCCCTTTACGCCCCTGCCTGGCTCTTGGAAGAGATGATAGTCCTCGCAAGTCCACACGCAGCTACAACAGGAGACAATGTGAGTCGGCTGCAGTTAAATATTATGCATCATTAAAACATTAACTGTTTCCAGCCTGTGGTCAGGTGAGTTTATTAAAATGTCCTCATATTCCTCTTTTCTTCCACCAATCTTCCTCCTTTATTTGCTCTCATTCTTCTTCTCTCACTCACACTTCTGTTCCTTCCATCTTGGCACATGATTGTACTTTAATTTTATAAAATATTTCTATCCAAGTTTGTCTTGGTCCAAAGCTCATTCCTCGTTCATTAAAAACTAAACTAGTAACACATTTATCTGAATCACAACTATCCGAAACACCTGTATGACTAGGAAAATACAACAAGTGAGCCACTTATTCTCTAACAGCTTCAAAATCAATTGACTCAGAAGCAATCACCAAATCTCAACAAACAAAATTGTTCCTCTTTTTAAAATAAACTTTAACCTTTATTCTCTTTTGTTTGTCGCAAAAAGTTACATCTTGTTCCCTTTATTGTAAATAAATTTGTTATTTCTAGGGCTGTCAAACTCGATTCTTAGTTCTCAATAAAACTGGCAAATAAACAAATGACAACATTCAAAATAGTATGTATGAAAAAAGTGCACTGAGCAAAAACATTTAGTAATGAATAAAATGATAAAGTATTAGGAAAAAAGTAGAACACAAATAAAAGAAAAGACACTAACACTAATTTACACACACTTCAATATTTCGATGCTATTATGCACCTTCCTCAGGAAGTAGTAGTAATTAGACTCTTTTATTTGTGTTATACTTTTTCCTAATACTCTATCATTTTATTCATTACTAAACATTCAAAATAGGTAATAATCGATTATCTCTCATATTAATCTATTTGCTGTTTCACTTAAATACAGGAAAATTGTAAATATACAACCCTAACATTTTGAGGTGTTCTACATGAAAAATAATTGGTCTCGAGTATAATATGACCTGACATGACAGTATCAAGATCTTATGGAAATGCATGGTTAGTGTGTGATGAGCCAAAAGTATGTTACAGTAAAAAATTTCTGGTTGCAGAACAAAGTTCACATTATTGATCAATATGGACAATAATAATTAATTCAAGTTGCTATTATTTTAATTCACTTAGTCTGCTCATTTTGTAAGCAATTCTGAGATATAACTTTGGTAACTCAAAACTTTTTCTCCCGTAAATGTAATGGTCACCCATTTTCAATTTCCTTCTTTGTTATTCTTTATTGTTGCTACAACAGTGCTTTGCATTATAGCAATTAATATTTAAACTAGAGAGTTTTTTTGGTAGTAACCCAGATCAGGAATATTACATTTAAATAAACATGTTATATCAATTTTAGGGGTGGTACACTTGAATACTCAAATACCTCAAATCCTTAAGGATATTCAAGATTTGAAGATTCAAGTAAATATTGGATTCAAGACTAAAATCCTTAGTTTTCATATTTTATTTTTCAATAAAAATTTATTTTATAGCTCTAATACTGCGTATTGACAACAAGGCCCCAGACCAGTAATTTATCACTTAACTGAATTTATGAATACTATAACAAATGGATTATAAAATCAAATTTAACCTTTAGTTACTATTTCTATTTTATATTATTCCATAATACTTATACATCCACTGGGGTTCATAATTTTTTTTTTCAAGATTCGGATTCGAGATGCCCAAGTTAAATGAAGATTTGGATTTATTAAATAGTGGATTCAACCAAACTCTAGTATATTTAGCTTGTATTGTTACTTAGCTACATCAGATAATAGCCGAGTGACAGCTGACAAGAATGAAAATTCATATATCTCATTTGATAGAGTAGACAGCATGTAAAGCTGGACAACCAGGGTTAAACTTCCCATCCAGCTGTTATTTTATATATCCACATGTTGACCTTTATTGCGCTAACTCCTGACCTCTTGCAGGTGATTGCTCTAATTTGTTACCTGTTGCATGTAATTGTGACGATGGGGGGGGGTCAAAGTTTTACTAACCCTGTCCTTGGAGTGGGTCTTTAACAACACCTTTGTTTGCTCAAACATTTGCTAGTATAGGCGCAAATCAAATGTTACAGTGCAATAGGTTTGTGTGTGTGTTTTTTCTCTTATGGCACTTTTTCTTTTACTGTAATGTGTTAGTACCTGTGGGATGTATGCATACATTATTTAAGATTAGTTAGGTACAGTTTTATAGGAAATGTAACCACATTTGTATGGAGGTAGCATAGGAAACTATTTAGAAAATACCACTCGCAGTACATCCAACTATGAATCAAACCTCGATCTCTCTATCACCAACAATCCAGTTTAATGAGATAGATGTAGATTATGTGAACACTGATGTGGGTTCTTTTATATTAATTATTGCTATTAGATTTTATTCTTTGTCATAATCATTTTGTAACTAGCTTTATCTTTCTTACATTATTTATTTTGTATTGTACTTTACCTTTGAAGTTTTGTACTATTGCCATGTTGTGTGTCTTAGGATAAAAATTTTATTTACATAAATATATTTTACAGCTGACAGAACATTTGAAGAAGATGCCCAAATCTTACGTGTGATTGAGGCTTATTGCTCGAGTGCTAAGTCTCGATACACTGTCAACTCAGGTATGTGATCTTCACTGCTCCACATATTTGTACAAGGCCTCAAATTTATAGACTATTAGATAACATGTTTCTCTCTTTACACGATAAAATATTCTGTATCAAAATATTATGTATTTGAATGTTCAGCTACGCAAAATTTCTACTGTCAGCTTCTTGCTTGTTTTAATTTGATTACCATCCTACTAAATTCACATGTTCCATTCGCAAACAAGGAAACAAGTCATCCTTAACCTCAACCCTTGATATCCTTGACACCCTGCTCTTTTAGTGCTTTCAAGCTCCTTTGGTTTGTTTCTCACCTCACTTGCCTTCATTATTTCATCTATAAAATTGCATCGTATTATTTTTAGTTTTATTATAACCATCCAAAATTTTCATTTATGAGAACTAGGTTTAGTTCCAAGACATTCAATTTGTACCTAGGATAATTTATTTTTATATATTTATTTATTTTCAGCACTGCGTCTTACTACCCATTCAGGTTCATACAAATATAAAAAATGTATGATATTAAAATACATACAGTATAATATATATATATATATATATATATATATATATATAGGGCACACCAGTACCATCTAATTTTGTAATATGGTTAAAATAATATCATGCATGTAAAATATTTTGTTTGATTAAATAATGTTTCAACTCTAATTATTTCTTATACATTTTTGGTTAATGTTAAGATATTCACACTGTTTTAATATATTGGATAGAAAAACATACTTTCTTCTTCTGAATTAGTTTGAAATATTAATACACCCATTATTAAATCATAAATACTTTGGTCCGCCATCCAGAGGTGCACAAAATATATCCCTCGGTTCATACATGGCCCACCAACACAATTTCCCTGGTTCACAGCAATATTTTAGCTTGTATTGAATTTAGAAAAAACTTAATCAAGACAAAACACAGGCCAGCGGTAATTTAATTGCTCAAATTGTTCTCAAGCATGCTGCAACAGTGTTTTTTAAAACTTAGAATATTTTCTGTATGGGGGGAAATGGAGGTCAGATGAGAGTTTTCAGCACTTTTTTACAAAAACTATGAACAAAGACAAGACCAAGTGTCCAGCCACGAATAGCTGTTCTCGTATCTCTCTGGTCACTGCAGTTGATTCTTGTAAGACTTTGTTTTCTTCTTTTCAGTTAATTTAAATTAAACTTATCTTTTCTAAACTACAGCCATGTTTCTTTTTTACTTTCGTTTATCTGCACGTGTCAGAAGCATGGTTTATTTCCGGGTTGTATTACGCAGTAATTAATAGCAGGTGCAGAGTAAAGCCGCATCTGTTTTTAGCTTTCGCGGTCGTAGAAAATAACCCCATTGGTTGATGGAA
Organism: Timema californicum; assembly: GCA_902141385.1. Classification (NCBI taxonomy): domain Eukaryota; kingdom Metazoa; phylum Arthropoda; class Insecta; order Phasmatodea; family Timematidae; genus Timema; species Timema californicum. The sequence goes on from CABFOW010002155.1 coordinate 20,520, forward strand.
AGAAATCAAGTAGTGATCTGGGTTCAAGAGTAAGAAACTACGGGGTCCACAGTCCTCAGCTCAGCAAGACGCTAGTTTATACAAATACCAAGAGAATAAATAATTTTATAGTAATAGAAATTGATAAAAATAAACTAATAATCTTAAATTTAATGAAGGGAAAGGGAAAGTGAAAAATGTGGGAAGAATTCATTGCACAAAGGTGATATCTTAATTAATTCTGTCTTCCATAATAGAAGTAGTCACACACACATTTAAACATACATCTTAACTCAAATAGAGTAATATTTCAGCATTCTTGCCTCTATCAAACAAAAGGTGAAGAGGAAATACATTTTACACAAACACTTAACTACTCCATTTTGGATTTTAAAAGGAAACTAAGAAACACTATAATAAACTCTTGTTTTCGCTAGGTGGTCTTTCTTAGTTGAATTTGCACTTAAAACTTTATTTTTCCTTTTTATTTATTTTGTCAATTTCCATCATAAACTCATTTAGCCATTGGGCCTCCTCATTGAAAGAATAAGTAGGAAATTCCATCAGAATATCAGCTAATTTAGTGTTTATTTTTTATTTAAATGTTGGTGTTTTTATTTGTATTCTTAGATATATTTTTTTTCTAGTAACACTAAACAACACTTTTACGCAGGAATAAAGTTTGACCTATTCTGTATATTATATCACTAAAAGTAATAACAATGCTATCATCACAAAATTGTAATCTTGGGTAAAATGTGTCTAACTTATTTCCAAACAAAATAAGCATGGACACTCGGGCTATCAGAATGTTGATTATACAGATTCAATGACAGGATGTAAATACACGTATCAAAACAAAAATACTAAGTAAAAAATACTTGTATTGAAGCAATCTGTAGATATTAGTAAAGTATTAATACACTTTCCACATCCCTACACAACCCTTGAGATCTTGTGACCTGTGATTTTTACTCTTATAATCCTTTGAACTTTGACACTGTGCTCCATTGCAATAAAATAACCTCCATAATAAGTTCAACCACTTGTCATAGTTCAATTTCATTCTCTTTAATCTTTTTTTCACATTTCAGCTTTTGTGGGACTGCTTCCATGTCTTATTTTGTTTTGGCACATTTGTCTATTATAAATTAATTCTCTTAATTTGAAATAACTATTTTTTTTAACTCTTGTTAAATATTTAATCTATCATATGTACAACAAGATGTAATGTCGAGCCATATTTTAATATTTTTATTTGCTGGAGTGTCAGATTTGTTATGATCCACCCTTGCAGATGCATATGAGTCATTCTTTGAACACCTGCAATCTCAGAGTGTAACATTTCATTCCTCTTAAAGTTGCTTGTCATGAGAAGTAAACCTCCTTTATTAGTGGCTCGAAAAAATAGATAGTAATATGTTTTGGATTGAAGACTAACAAAAAACAAGTTGAACACAGTGAAGCACGCTGGTTACTACTTGGCTTCAATTGATCGCTATAAAAATGTTAAACTGAACAGCATTTGTTTACATGATCTTTGTTTTATTATATTGTAGCATGTAGAAGGAATACATGCATGTTTTTAAATAAATGGTTGAGAGTTATACAAAGTTCAAAATGAAAAGTTTATTTTAATCTAAATATTTAATACCTACTTAATCAATTGCATTATGAACTCAAAAGTTCATTGCCTTACTTACACCACCTATCCCTATCTTGAGCTAATTCTATCCAGTCCACCTCATTATACCCTATCTTTTTCAGGTTCATTCTCATATTACCCTCCCATCTGCATCTGTCTTCCCAATGGTCTCTTACAATTTTGGTTTGCCACTCAGAACCCCCAACAAGGTTCTAGAACAGGTCTCTACAATTGGCAGCTTAAAGGCCACTTGAGGCCCTTGGCAGCATATTTTGCGGCCCTTGGCAGCATATTTTGCGGCCCTTGGCGCATTAGAAAAGTTTAAAATAAATATAACGTCATTCAGGAGCTTCTTAAACTAATCAGACTTAAATTTTCAAGAATTTATTATATGTATTATTTGCTGTACTATAAGGTATATCAATTATTATTATACTTTTAATGTAAATTAATTTATTAATTATTAGTCTAGCAATTAATCTCAAACCAAACAAATTAACTTGTTATAAAAGCAACAGATTTTATGTTTATGGGTATCGACTGAAAAACCCCATTGTTGATCAGTATAGAGCTAATTCCAAAGCACCTTGTTTTCAAACACCCTAATTATAATTTTTTCTGTCAAGTAAGGTAAGAGGCCACGTTTCACACCCTTAGAGATTAACCAGTAAAATTATTACTTAGTATATTCTGAGTTTTACATTCCTTGAAAGCCGGCGAGATGTAAACAACTTAATGACCGAGTAATAGGATGCATTTCTCAACTAATCTTTTTCTAATTTCCATTCTAATATTGCTTTTACAATTGTTGTTAAATATTTAAACTCATGAACCCTGTCAAATGATATGTTGCTCAAAGTAATCTCTAAATTATCATTCCCATTTTGTGTTCTCTGTGTGATCATATACTCAGTCTTTTCAGCGTTCACTTCTAAATCTATTTGCTTGCTAGCCTCTAATAAAATATCTGCATTTAATTCCAGACCTTCCTTACTACTGCTCAAAAAAGCTAAATCATCTGCATATCTTAATAGCTAGACCTGTTTGGGATCCCTTTGGCAGGAAAAATTATTTCCTGGGATTTTTTGGGGAAAATTAATATTAGAAGTTACAATATTATGGATCGTCTTATCAATTTCATGTTTATAGTTAAGACTCATTCACAATTAACCTCATCTTTCTTTAATTAGACGGGTATCCAGTCACTTTTATTTTAGAACTAACGTACCTAGGGAACACAACTGAGTGCCATTAAATAACAGCCACTCTAGGCTACTTAATAGTTATATTTATACCTGAGTAGATTTAAGGAAGGAAAACATATGTTCAGTGAATAATGATGATATGTGTGGGTTTTAATAATCAAATAATGCACAAAACACACCCTCACCACTTATTTAGCATCTAGATACATCTATTACTATTATTATTTTATTATTTAGAATGGCATCCATTTACTTTTGTATCTTAGATAAAAATAGTTGAGTAAACTAATATTTTTGAAAGTCAACAGTACTTTTTGTCAAAGGTTTAATAACCTAAACGTAAGAGGTAGCCAGACACATTGGCTCAGTTGAGAAATGTTTTGGTATTTTTACTGACAAGACTGTGGCTCACTTTTATCTATTCAGATTAGTTTGAATATCTAGATGTTTTATTGTGTTAATAGTTATTAAAATTCACATCATGAGTTTTTTTTATTAAAGAACTTTTTAGTAAGTCTTAAAGTCTATTTATAGACAGGGTTCATACGGTCCTTGAAAGACCTGGAATTTAATGTGTGTCTGTTCAAGGCCTGTTAAAGTCCTTTAATTGCTTTGGGCCTTGAAAAGTCCTGGAATTTCTATGTTTCAACATTTATTTTATAAATAGTTGTGAAGAAATGCTTTAAAGACTGCAATTTAAGATGCTCTGAGGCATGAAATATCTAGCTAAAATATAGTCGCGCCCATGGGTTGGGATCTCTATAGAGGCAAGGGGATACAGTGTTAACTTCTCTTACAAACACATTACTATCGAAATATAATGTTGTTTTCTTTAATTTCCTATATTTGAAAATCTTAATTAAGTTTCTCTAAAACCGTCATTTTTAATAATTCTTTTAAGATCATTGACTACCTATTAACACTTTAAGCACATGTAATCACAGATTTGCACTAAAATGACCACTGATAGCTATTAGTTCATCTCCCATCCACCTTAGTGCTTAAATTTTTATTCTAACCATACTACAATATATACTGAATCTAGAATGACTGCACTAACCAATAAACCAAGGAGAGAGAAGTAAGTGACAATAAAGTTAGATTACTATCTTTATAGTCCTATCTGTTTATTAAATTTTGAGAAAAGTTATTGTTCTCCATCTATTTAAAATTTGGTATGGTTTATAATGTCTTTTTCTATTGACGTGTTTAGTTCTTGGCAGTAGAGAAATAACAGTTTTAGTACTTAAAAAGTCCTTAAATTTAGGTTTTATATGTCTGTAAGAACCATGTATAGAATTAATTTTTATTTATCACAAAAATCTGCGATAAAAATATACAATTATAATAATTTCGATAAACCTAGGTTTTTAATTTTAAAAACTTAAAATTTAAAAATAAATTAATATAAACATTTTGTGTGCATATTTTTTTCCTCTAAAAAATTTTACAAGAATACAGAATTTAAATTTATTGTTCAGGCCTCTAAGTTGATACCCAATCAAAGTTTTTGTGTCTTTTCATGACCCTATTTGGGATCAAATTGCCTTAGCTTCTAATTTTATCATCAAATTATTTTAATTGGAATAAACGAGAAGGCTAAGTTTAGACTAAAATTATAAATAGGAAAAATAAATACAAGCCTAAAGTAGATAATTATTTATAAATGGTTTTTTTCCCTATTCTTGCCGCAATTTAATATTTATTACCCAAAATTTCCCAAAGTCAAAATCTCATTCCCGCATAAGCTAAGTCTAGATTTAAAAGTATCTGATAGGCGACATCCAACCCATACCCTGCCACGCTTATCAGTCAAATATACCTCAATTAGCTTGCCAAGGTTTTTTTTGGATTTCCTAAACTTAACTAAAATTTAATATAATTTGTTTCTATTAACGAAATCATAGGTTTTATTAAAATTCATGTGAACTGTCATTATGTATTCCGACCTTTTTCTTTTCTAATATTTGCAGAATAGTAAAAATCTGATCTATTGTTATAATAATAATAATAATATAATATTTAGCACCGCGTCTTACTACCCATTCGGGTTATACGCTTTGATCTTTTGTTGATCTATTTCATTAAAATCCAGATTAATGATTCCCAATTATTTCCTCTGCATATTGTGTTAATCTCATTAGAATCATGTTAGATACAACTGTTTAGCATGTTGGTGATGGTGATATACCTCTATAGTTATTACTTACTTCACTGCATTTCATCTCTCTTTTTGAAAATATTTAATAACAAAATTAATTGAATGCTGAGTAGCCGGGGCAGAAAATAATTAAGAGAGTAATTGCAGAGAGAAGTAAAGAGGAGACGGCACCACAAAGGGTGTCACTCTCATATAATCTGGTTCTAACGGAGGTGTGAGTTTATATCTTGGCCAGACTCTCACTCCATTAAATGCAGTTTGATTCCCTCCGAATTCTACCTCCCCCATCCACCATTCATAAGTATGCGATAGGCCAAATGGGTAGTAAGATGTTCTCAAAAAAATGTAATTTTTATGAACATTAATAAACATTGTATATCAATAATTTACCCTTCATTATGGAGGTACATGAAGCCGGGAAAGATTGGATGCCAAAATGGTCAAAGTATGCTAGATAAGGATGTGGAAGGAAGAAAAACAGTGTTATATAGCCAGGTAAGAAAAAGGAGGAGAGGAATGATGAAGGCAGGCAGGAGGAGAAGACAAGAAATATGAAGAGGATAATTTGAGGTAATTTTTAACTCGGAAAAAGAAAGAGATAATAGGGAAGCAGAAGTGCATAAAGAATTAGCAAACGAGGAGGAAATGGGTCAGGCATGGAACGGGGTGGAGGATGCATTAAAGGGGTTTGAAATTAGTTGGTACAATAGTTGAGAATATTATGATTTCTTGTTAGTTATAAATAATGATTTCATAGTATAGTTAAAAATATATATTGTTTATAATTTTACAAGTTGTATAAAGGAATAAAGACAAAAAATAAGTATTTAAAATAATTGTTGCTCGCCTGTTTAGCAAAAACATGCATTCTTGATTATAACATGAAGTCAGGCCTACCCAGGTATAAACTAACAGTGGAGACTATAAGAGCTGAGATAGAAGCAAGAACACAAAGATTATTCACGGTGCTGAGAGTGATGCGGAAGGGAAAAAAGTTACTGAAAGGCTGGAAGAAGAAATTATACAGGATGTGTAGAGGAATAACGTTGATGTGGCAATGCACTAAAATATATGAAAAGAGAATAAGAAATCAAAGAAAGGTGGATGGAGAGAAAAACGGCATGAATTTAATGGACAGAGGTCTACAATAGATTTGATCTTTGCCATACAACAGGGGATGGAAAGAAGCTATGAATACGGGAAGTACTTGCTGATGGTATTTATAAATGTGCAAAATAAGATTGTGTGGAAGAATGAAAACCATGATGTTTGTTGATGACTTGTTGGTATTGGGGGAGAAGTTAGAGGAAGTACAGAAACAGCCACAGAAATGGAAAGAGAAAATGAAATAGTGTTGAATAAAATTTACCACGGTGAAATGTGAAGTGATAGTAATGACAAGGAAGAGAATAGGGTCTAGTAAATATTTAAAGTTGGATAGAGTAGAGAACGTAAAATATCTTGAAATCATGATTGAGGGTAAGGGTGGTATTAGAGAGGACAGCCGGGTAGTTGCTCTACAGGTATGTAAGATACCTGGTCTGGAGAAGAGAAGTGCCCTTGGAGGGTAAGGAAGTGGTGTGTACGGTGAACTTTGTACCCATAGTTACATGTACATTAACTTTAAGTCTGTTACGAGGAGAAACATAAGGAATGAAGTTATCAGAGTTTCAAGAATAAAAGAGCATGTGTCTTGGTGTATGGATGTTATTGAAGTGAAGGAAGTATGTAAGGGTATGGAAATATGGAGAAAGTTAGTCAGGATGGATTAAGTATGGAGTTGGTTTTTGTGCTATCTGTATGGATGTGGAAAAAGTATCGATACTTTACTAATGTCAATATTTTCCTTTTGATACGAATGTTTTTTTACTCAATACTTTTTTCTTATACTTCTAGTGTTAGTTAATAATAGTTAGTGATAGTGATTAGGCATGTTAACTAGAAAAGAGTGGAAGTACAGGGAGTACGTGAAGTAGTAGAGGAAGCAAGACTATGATAGTATGTTCATATAAAGAGAATGGGAAAGGAGAGAATACCAAAGAGAATGATGGAGTTGAAGTATGTAGGAAAGAGGCCGCAAGGTAGACCACTTCACACTTCACATCAAAATCATTTATACCTTTCAATGTCTTTATCAAATTAAATTCATACCATTAGTTTTGGCTCACAATAATAGTACACAATAAATGAAATAACTTATTTTTAATGTAAAATAAATGTGTTATGTGTTGTATTCCAAATGTACTAGTATGCACAATTACGTTGGTATCCTCTATTTGCTATATCGCTTCGTGTCTCGTATCTTTAGCTATGAATTCTATAACAAAGCAAGATCAACCTTTGACTCCCATTGTCACTATTCTATCTCTGACCTGTAACCCATCCTGCATTGTGTTATTTTTGGAGGAGGGTCCACCCTGCTTGGAGTTGTGTTTCTCTCGGAGGAGGGTCCAACCTGCTTGGAGCTGTGTTTCTCTCGGAGGAGGGTCCATCCTGTTTGGAGTTGTGTTTCTCTCGGAGGAGGGTCCATCCTGCTTGGAGTTGTGTTTCTCTAGGAGGAGGGTCCATCCTTCTTGGAGTTGTGTTTCTCTGGGAGGAGGGCCCATCCTGCTTGGAGTTGTGTTTCTCTGGGAGGAGGGTCCATCCTGCTTGGAGTTGTGTTTCTCTCGGAGGAGGGTCCATCCTGCTTGGAGTTGTGTTTCTCTGGGAGGAGGGTCCATCCTGCTTGGAGTTGTGTTTCTCTGGGAGGAGGGTCCATCCTGCTTGGAGTTGTGTTTCTCTGGGAGGAGGGTCCATCCTGCTTGGAGTTGTGTTTCTCTGGGAGGAGGGTCCATCCTGCTTGGAGTTGTGTTTCTCTGGGAGGAGGGTCCATCCTGCTTGGAGTTGTGTTTCTCTGGGAGGAGGGTCCATCCTGCTTGGAGTTGTGTTTCTCTGGGAGGAGGGTCCATCCTGCTTGGAGTTGTGTTTCTCTGGGAGGAGGGTCCATCCTGCTTGGAGTTGTGTTTCTCTGGGAGGAGGGTCCATCCTGCTTGGAGTTGTGTTTCTCTGGGAGGAGGGTCCATCCTGCTTGGAGTTGTGTTTCTCTGGGAGGAGGGTCCATCCTGCTTGGAGTTGTGTTTCTCTGGGAGGAGGGTCCATCCTGCTTGGAGTTGTGTTTCTCTGGGAGGAGGGTCCATCCTGCTTGGAGTTGTGTTTCTCTGGGAGGAGGGTCCATCCTGCTTGGAGTTGTGTTTCTCTGGGAGGAGGGTCCATCCTGCTTGGAGTTGTGTTTCTCTGGGAGGAGGGTCCATCCTGCTTGGAGTTGTGTTTCTCTGGGAGGAGGGTCCATCCTGCTTGGAGTTGTGTTTCTCTGGGAGGAGGGTCCATCCTGCTTGGAGTTGTGTTTCTCTGGGAGGAGGGTCCATCCTGCTTGGAGTTGTGTTTCTCTGGGAGGAGGGTCCATCCTGCTTGGAGTTGTGTTTCTCTGGGAGGAGGGTCCATCCTGCTTGGAGTTGTGTTTCTCTGGGAGGAGGGTCCATCCTGCTTGGAGTTGTGTTTCTCTGGGAGGAGGGTCCATCCTGCTTGGAGTTGTGTTTCTCTGGGAGGAGGGTCCATCCTGCTTGGAGTTGTGTTTCTCTGGGAGGAGGGTCCATCCTGCTTGGAGTTGTGTTTCTCTGGGAGGAGGGTCCATCCTGCTTGGAGTTGTGTTTCTCTGGGAGGAGGGTCCATCCTGCTTGGAGTTGTGTTTCTCTGGGAGGAGGGTCTATCCTGCTTGGAGTTGTGTTTCTCTGGGAGGAGGGTCCATCCTGCTTGGAGTTGTGTTTCTCTGGGAGGAGGGTCCATCCTGATTGGAGTTGTGTTTCTCTGAGAGGAGGGTCCACCCTGCTTCGAGTTGTGTTTCTCTGGGAGGAGGGTCCACCCTGCTTCGAGTTGTGTTTCTCTGGATGGATGGTCTATCCTGCTTGGAGTTGTGTTTCTCTGGGAGGAGGGTCCATCCTGCTTGGAGTTTTGTTTCTCTGGGAGGAGGGTCCATCCTTCTTGGAGTTGTGTTTCTCTGGAAGGAGGGTCCATCCTTCTTGGAGTTGTTTTTCTCTGGGAGGAGGATCCATCCTGCTTGGAGTTGTGTTTCTCTGGGAGGAGGGTCCATCCTGTTTGGAGTTGTGTTTCTCTCGGAGGAGGGTCCATCCTGCTTCGAGTTGTGTTTCTCTGGGAGGTGGGTCCATCCTTCTTGGAGTTGTGTTTCTTTGGGAGGTGGGTCCACCGTGCTTGGAGTTGTGTTTCTCTGGGAGGAGGGTCCACCCTGCTTCGAGTTGTGTTTCTCTGGGAGGTGGGTCCATCCTTCTTGGAGTTGTGTTTCTCTGGGAGGAGGGTCCACCCTGCTTGGAGTTGTGTTTCTCTGGGAGGTGGGTCCATCCTTCTTGGAGTTGTGTTTCTCTGGGAGGAGGGTCCACCCTGCTTGGAGCTGTGTTTCTCTCGGAGGAGGGTCCATCCTGTTTGGAGTTGTGTTTCTCTCGGAGGAGGGTTCAACCCGCTGGGAGTTGTGTTCCTATGGGAGGAGGGTTCACCCTGTTCAAAGCTGTGGTCTTCAGGGTGAAGGGTCCACCCTGCTTTCAGCTTCCTGCTTTATTTGGCTAAACATGTCCTGGTTCTCTCCCATCAATCACATAGTAACCCTTAAATTATTTCCATCTCCAGTAACCCTTAAATTACTTCCATTTCCATAAATAGTTGAAACCTTTGCTTCACACCAAAAAAAAAAAAGAGTGAAAAATATTTTTTTTTAAATCTGAAAAATAAAAGTAAACATAAGCAAATTGTATGATTAACCAAAGCAAAAGAATCACTTTACTCATGATATAAAGGTAAAACAATTTAGTTTCAAGTCCTTATTCAAGGCTGTTTTTCTTAAATGTTTTCACATGCTTCCTCCAAATTAATGTGGGTACATATATTCTTAGCTCTACTTTCCTCCCTACCCCACATCCCCCCCACCAGTGTAAATATGTGGATAGGCTGAAAAGGTTATAAGACACCATGTATACACATAGCTAGAAAAGTGAAGCCCATTTATTATGGATACCATCTATTGATTAGTATCTAGATGTAATTTATAATTTAAACGCAAACTAGGTGTGTAAATCACACAACCACACATAACCTGAACAAATATAAACATAAATTTATTGTGTGAAAATGTATCTATCACCTGTAAAATATTTTTGTATAAATGACAATACAAGTTTTGGCTGTGTTTATGTTCTAAATATATGACAATCCCACACACCCATAGTAGACTTGTTACTTTCTCTATGGCACAATAGTACACTAACTATCCCTATCTTGAGCTAGTTTTATCCAGTCCACCTCATTACACCCTCTCTCTTTTAGGTCAATTTTAATGTTATCCTCTCATCTGAGTCTAGTTCTTTCCTATGGTCTCTTCCCGTTGGGGCTATACTCACTTACGCTAATGTGCAATGGTAGGATGATTGTGAGATGAAATGAAGGACCTATAGTTAAAAGTGTGATCTGAACCACAGTGGAGGCCTGGCATTCCGCACATTCACAAGTTGTGATTAATACACGTCTTGTCAGAGGTGAATGAAGGGTTTGGCAATCAGATAAATCTGTGCCAGGACCGAGGATTGAACCCCGAATCTCCAGCACAGAAGTCTGACACCTTACCCCTAAACTGCCAGGTCACTGACCATATCTTTATTGGGTTAGTTTGTACTCTAGTGAAATTGTTATGTTTGTATTAGTTGTATAATAGTTTGTGTCAATCTGTTGGCTTCCCAAAGGTGCTTCTTGCCTCTAGATGTGCTCTCTAGTGTAAGTACCATTGTTTCGAATAAAACATACATCACAAGTTTGATTGATTGGTGCATGCATACACCAGAAAAATTGATTCAAGCATGCTTCAGTTTATTCCTCCAAAATTTTCCAAAATGTTTTATATTGAAATATCGCATGTAACCCGAACGGCTAGTAAGATGCGGTGCTAATAATAATATATTGAAATATAATCGAAAAATTATTAGAACCAATATAAAGAGAATATAAGGTAGCCCTAGATGGAGAAAGACATCTGATTGGCTGAGCTTTGTGACATCACTCGGTACACAAGCGTATTACATACACAAAGCTATATGGTAGACAAACTTAAGTTGCTAAAAATCAAGTTGCATTTTGGAAATTTAAAAAAAAAAATATTTATGTGTGGCTGTCTTCATGTAAAATTTAACTGCTGTGTTCTGTGTGATGTAAACATTAACATAATCATATTCATACAAGGTACGCTACCTTCCTATTCTCTTTACATTGGTTAGAACTGCATGTGTTGTATTTAGGACAATGTCCAAGATTATTACTAATGCCTCATTAAAACTGTATACTCTACAGCTCTCCTTTTATCATTGGATATGCAAGTAAATAACTTTTCTTATTTTTTGTCACTTTAGTCACTTTTAGTAACTTTTTTTTTACCACAAATCAAAGCTTATTTTTATCGGTTTCAAGTGTTTTTTAAGAAAAACTATTGAATTTAGTACCTTACTTTAATTTTTTTTGTTAGCACCACATCTTACTACTTGTTGGGGTTGTATGTGCTTAAAAATAACCACACAAATGGTTTTAGGGATTAATACAGTTATATTTTAGAGGAAGTTGACCCACCTTTGTGAGTAGGAAGAGTGGAGCATCATTTTAGGAAAATTTTTAGTAAACCTGACCAAGATTCGAATCGCGTTCTCCCCGTCATCGGTATTCTAGTCTACTGTGAAAGTTGTCTGATAGATCATCCAGCCACCAAAGGGGGTTAACTTAAATTATAAATTAATTGAACCTAACTAAGTATAAACATTATCATAGCTACAAACAATGTACACACATAAGCCATCAAATTTACATGGATGAAAAATAAATTATATATATAAAAAAGTAAATACATTATAAAATAAAAAATAACCATTTAAAAAGACCAAACGAGGAGAAATAAATCTGGACACAGGATTAACTCAAACTAAAGTAAGAAACTTAAGAAGCAGGAAAATTTATGATTTCACTTAAATTGTTTACAAAATCAAGTCAAAGATTATCAATACATAAGGCTTTGCAAAATAATAACTTCCACACATGTGTTTGTCAAGTAGGCATACAAGAAATACTAACAAAACAATCTTCAAAATAAAATTTTAAATTGCAAAACATCTATAAATAATTATTCTATTCTTTGATTTATAAAAACGTGAAATATAATACAATTTCATTTTTAAATATTTTTAAAAGTTAATTCAAATGTTGATCATAACTGATTTTTTGTTGTTGCAAACATAAGCACTCATTCTTAACCATTTTAGTTACCTTATAGTCACTTTTTAACATTCTCTCGACCTCTTAATGAGAGAAGTGGCTTATTGTGACCATCAAAAGAATCAAACTCAAGATTTTTTTTAAATCTTGACGTTTCATGACCTCTTGAAACTTAAAAAGTATTTTCTGCAATGTTGTCTGTCTATCTGTTTGTCCATTCGTCCATCTTTGTATAGCTGTCCGTTTGTCTCTCGCGGCCTGGAGCCAAAGCTGTTTTATTGACCGGGCTAAAACTTGGTATTTGAGTTTTCAAATGGTTCCCTCGAGGAGTGTTTGGAATTATATATATATATATATATATATATAT